>VZTB01008834.1:40032-52080 GCA_013397245.1 Thryothorus ludovicianus
TTCAGAATGACAGAACTTCATTGAAATCCACAGAAGGAACATTTGGGCTTTCAGGAGCATATAAAACTGAATTGATTACCTGATTATCTCCTGTAGGCATAAATCTCCTTTTACTTGCAATCAAGTAGGATCTAAAAAATCAAAAGATTCTCATGGAATTTTTTTTTAAACTTATAAAATAAGAGTTAGCTTTGCTCTTTGATGTAGCGTAACTCTTCTTCAGGTAAGTAACAGACTTTCCTGTGCTATGGACTATTTGATTCTACTATTTAAATGTGGGATGACTTTCTGTTGATATATAATCAATAAAATAGTTCCTGTGTAACTTCAGCTGCAAAGAGCAGGACAGAGGGGAAAGGAAACTGGCCTTTTGTTGGAAGAGGGTGAGTGCAGGAAGCTCTGCCTTGATGTTGAGTAAGCTGAGAGTGGCTTGGGATTAGAGATCAGATCGATGTGGGCATTATTATTGTAGGTGTCTTCCAATGAAGGAAGCATTGCATTTGCAGAATGTGCTCCTCATGGCTGACCTAATCATCCTATTATCTACTGGGAAGGAACCATTACAGAGCAGATGCAACCAAGATTGTTTCATGGGGTGCATTGATGACAACTTCCTGCAGAGGCAATTGAAGAAGCAAAAAGGAGAGATTCTTTGCTGGAATTTCAGATAAAAGAAGAAGTCCAGCTCTTAAATGAATGACCTGTATGGGGATAGAACCCACAACCTTGGTGTTATTATCCCATGGTCTCACCAGCTTCTTCTCTTATGTTTTGTACTGCTGAAACATAATGGGAATGCTGAGTCTAGTTCTGTGCTCTGAACTGTCTCACCACACTTGTCATAAATAATTTATTCCTACAGAGCAGGAGCAAATTCTTAAAAAAGTAGTGCCAAATACAGAAAAAAAACCCAAATCAAAACAAAACAAAAAACCCAAAAAACTTTTTTGTAGAGTCAATCTTTTTGATTTTATTCCAGTTTGACTTTGAATTCATTACCAAGAGCTTCATGAGCAACATAATCAGGAGCAACCATATAAACTTCTAGTTTTGCTTTTTGTTGTTGAGTTTCATCTTTCATAGAACTTTATGAAACATTACATTTATAGTACCAATTCTAAAAATAACTATTTGGTTTTAATAGCAAAATTTCTGTGAGAGAAGGTATTATAAAAGTCCACTTATTTCCATTTGCTAAACTATTTTTCACAATTCAGTACAATATTGGCACATCATTAAGTAAATTTAGACTCAATAAAAATTTCAAACATAATATTTTCAATAAAAGAGACCTTGACAAACATGAACAATACTATATAACAAAACACTTTGTAGAAAGAATCAAAGCAAAATGTAAAATGATCTTCATATCTATTAACAAGTAAATCTCTGATCTGTAAGCCTCATGAAATCTTTTTGTTGCAATATTGTTAGCAATTTCCTCATATGACTATCAGCATAACAGCACAATAAACAATCTTGGAAGCCCTTTTGCAAATATTTATGAGTGACCATGTTAGTGTTTGCCGTGGATAAATTCACCTGGCTTTCTGTTTATCTTTTCACAAAGATGCCTCCTGGCTGGAGGAAACATAATGTCACCTTAATTATGTTCTTGCTATGGTAGCATAAATTATTTATGCTTTAACATATTTATATTTAGCCTTCTCTAGCTTTCATTCCTGACCTCCAGTGTGTGAGTTCTGTGAGGAAGCACAGTGTTAAGGTATATGACTTAGCAATACTTGCTGTTTTTACCTAGTCATATCTCTTAGTAACATAGATCATTGAGACTGAGCAGCTATGCTAGTCAGCCTATGAAGTTGCAAAGTTGTGACTGTTCTTATCTATTTAAAGTGGATTAAGATTTTATACATATCAAGAGGTCCATTCCAGCTGCTGCACCTACTTCACAATCAGTGTATGGCTCTGGAGATTGCCAATGGGCAATATTTAGATTGTCATATCTAGATCATTAAATCAAAAATGGTCATGAGACTGTCTTAAGAGTGCTAAAAATTATAATGCACCTCTTCCCATTAGCTGTAGGAACTAGGACAAGCTAGTACTTTAAGGAATTACAAGACTGAATTTCAAACTGATGACCCAGTACCTGCAAAAACATTTCTTCTTCTATACTCTTTTCCCAGAGCCAGTGTTAACAGCATCAGCCTCTCAATTAACTGTAATTCCTGAGCTAAGAATCAGAAAGTTATGGAGCTCAAATGCTTCTGGAGCCATGGAAAAGATCACTGCCAGCAGCAAATCCAGCATATCCAAAATGCAATTGCATAATTTGTTTAGAGCACTTGTAAAGTAATTTTGACCAATCTGATATCAATATCAAATACAAAATAGAATACAAAACAAGCTATTCAGCTGAAAGTATAGATGGCTTTGTATACAAGTATTATGCACACATGCTTCTGTAAATGGATTTGGGAAGTGGGAAGTAATTCTAAAAAAAATCCAAACTACGTTCATATTCCTGTTTTCTATCTCTGCAATGCATATTGTGTTTAATAATAGTGAATACACAAACAGTGGTAGTTTCTAACCCAGCCGTGTTCTGATTCCCAGTATGGGTTGGGAAATCAGTGATTTCAACATTTTTCAGGACAATGGTAGAGTCATTATTCATTATAATGTCAGGCCTATCTTACTTGGAGTTCCTAAACAATACTAGCAGAAGTTTAGGAGATCTATCCCCACTAGCCAGTAAGACTACCACATCTAATCAGGTCTTTCCTGGAAGTAGTTTCAGCTTCTAATATTCTTGATGTTCCAAACTAAAAGGATTATGAAATAAGAAGAAATTCTAATGTAGAATCTACTTCTAATCTTTTAAGAGAGACATTGTTTGGACAAACCTATAAAATTATTCTGCCTTACATTTGTCAAAGAAATGAACAGAAAATGCGAAGTGAAGGAAAGGTGGAAAAAGGTGTGCACAAACAGCATTTTCCTCAAGATGATGCCTGAGTGGGACATATTAAAATGACATTAACCTTGAACCTTTTGAAAAATCAAACAATCTTAGCTTGAACATAATTTTAAACCTGGTTTTCTCTCTTTTGCCACTGATGGTTTCCCCTCATCAAGAAAAAACTCCAAAGAAATGAAAACTAAGACTACCTATAACATTGTGCTCCCAAGCCATAACAGAGAGTTCCAGACTTAAGGTGGACGATAGTAATGTCTAAAGTTATTCTATTACAGGAGGAGGCTTCATAGATACAGGCCATTTTTGAGATGATGCCTCCCACACTTCTGAGTCACATAGCTGCAGTTGACATTTGCATTATTTCTCAAAGAATACTTCTACAACAGATATGAGATAAGCAGAGCTATTTCTGTTGATTACAACAAATTTGAGTAAATAAAGGCCAAAAATGAGATTCTGAAAATCTTGGCCACTACATTTATGGGACTCATTAACAAAAAATTCTAATTTTTTTTTTTTTTGCGGATGCCTGCTAAGTTTCATATATACAGAATGTTAGAGGCAAATTACTTTATCATTACAGTGTTAATAACATATAAGATATTGCATCTGAAATGGGAGAAGCAAAATTATTTCTCTGATCATGAGATTATCATTCTGATTACTCATTGATGGTTGAAAATTCAGAAGATGAACCATCTAGGAATAAGAATAAAAATATATTTTAACTAGAGATGAGAATCCCTGTAACAATATCCTTAAATAACTCCTTTCTGGTACAATTTCTTCAGATTTTCAATTCTTGGGGATAGTTCATAGATCTACTACTAATTGCTGAATTACTTGTAAATAGTCACAAATTGTAGAGGCTCTGGAGGTGATAATCTGTTCTGTATGAGGCTCTGCTCCAGTAAGGACCTATGCAACATATGGAAATAAAACAAGGTGATCATATGGTTCTCTGATAGGTCCAGATCTATATACTGTTATAAAAACATGATATATTAACTTAATCAGGCCTCTTATGATAAAATGTACTAATTTGCTAATTTTTTAAGTACAGGCAACAGTACTGTTTACATTTTACATATGATGTCTTACACAGCCATATCCTTTCACCATTTCTTGATTCAGTTCAACTGTTTTATTGCGATTTGCTCTTCTACTGACCATTCTTTAACAACCACACTTGATGAAAATATTAAACATTCAAACTCTGAATCTACATCTTAGGTCTTTGTAGAGAAGTTTAATATCAATTTCCCACTTCAACATGACAATGATTTGGAAGTGACTGACCTTGACCATTGGTTCTTCTCTGTGTAACCTAACAGAGTAGGTTACTGTCCTATCAGGACAGTAATAAGTATGCATAACATTAGATATAATCTCAAAATGTTTCAAAGGGAGACATTAAGACATAATTTATCCTATCAGTTCTGTCCTGGAGGAGACAAGATGGACGAGCACATGAATGTTTGCTTCCAAGTCACTGGCCTTACAGGACAGGATCAGTATGTTGGTTATACAATGGTTACGTAGTGCCAACGCACACAGAAGCCTGTAGGCTATAACCATGCAATGTTATTCAGTGTATTCTGCATCTATACCCAAGTTAGATCACAGTTTGTGGTTTTTCTGGAATCAGTTGTACTTATTTAATATGGCTAGCAACGTAGTGCTGGCCAACAGTGTCTACAACAGACAGCCCTTGAGAGAAGATCATATTTCCCTTCCAAGATAAACTGTGAAATTTGCCTACTTATCTGAACAAAATGCCAAAGCCATTTACATTATAATATATTGTAATAAAATATGTTGTTGCACAAACAGACGGTGCTGCTCTTATAAGTCTCTTAACCCTTATGAAATAAACTGTCTTAGAAGGTACACTGCTGAAGTGTCTTCCCCGGAGAAAGACAGTGTGGGAACAAAGATATATGAATAAGGGCCAGGAACTCATCCTGTGTGACTCCTTTATAGGATGAAAAGTCTAATATTCTGATGACACTTAAAAAAGTCCCAGGGTCTACTCCCATCTGTTTTATTTGTGTGAAAGGTGAGGGAATGATGAGGGAATTGTCCTATTTGTTCTTACAATTGCTGCTGGGGTAGTATTCAGACTCTTTTGGAAACAAGATTCTGCCTTACTCAGTAATCTAAACAGCATTTTGTCTGCTGAAAGGGAAGACCACTAGCGGTCAGAGCCTGACCACTCATTGCCCCTAAGACCATAAAGAAAAAAGCATGACTTCTCATTGCCCCAAAGAAAGAGACACAAATTTTAGAGTCTGTGTGTCCAGGTTGAAAATAGCAGCCAGCTGCCACTGCACACCAAATCTGACCAGTTTGCCCCATCACACATGCACAGGGAGCTCTGTGTGGAACAGACTTGGGCTCACTGTGCATAGAGGCATACAGACACTCTAATTTCTTCCCAGGGAAAGTCACTACTGCAGGCAGAGTTACTTGCTAACTTTAAAGGTGCAACTCTGCAGCTCTTTAATATCATATTGTCTTTGCTAATAATAGCGTGCAAGCTCTATACTGAGTTTGTCTGGCTTCAGGGCTGACACTTTTCAGGTCTGCTCTGTTTGAAGTTGTCTTGACCTGCCTGCAGTATAGTTTCACTTGGTTTATCTGTAACAACAATTTCTCTTACAGACCAGATATCTATCTAATTTAATTAACTTTTGTTGTCTCTGTAAGGTAAATAAATAAATAAATAAACATATATAGGAGTTATTAGTACTTCTATGTAGAATGAGAGGAAAATTGTCTGATACAATAATATCCTTGAGGGGTGGAAACTGAGGATGTACCAGAGAGAAGGACAGCAAACAGGCTTTAAGGGATAGGGCACAGGGCGGCATTGGAGGCTCCACAACTAGGAAAAGCTCAGTGATGGACATTTAAAGAAACATAGACCTGGAGAAAAACTGATTTTGCCAATAAAAAGAAAATAAATACATATTTATATGCTATATGTAAAGGGTAACATATATAGTAATTTGTAGTAATTTTGATACAAGATGAACCTGTTAAGTTCTTGGAGAAACAGAAAAAGTGTAAAAGTGTGTCAATACATAAAAAGGACCATAAAAAGTGGATCCTAGAGTGAGGAAGGAGCCATTAACAGGAACATTGCATTCTTCACAGCAAAGGACTCCAACTACTGATGACTCACCACAGCTTCCCCACCACTTCTGCTATTACAAAACCACCAAGTAGCAGGAAGAGGATGAACCTGAAACCAGAAAAAAAGGAGTAGAATGCAATGAATGTGTATGCACTAATTTTAACTGCATTGCAATTAATTTTTTCTTCTCTGTAATAATCAGATCTAGCCTAATAATGATTTTTGAGTTACACTGTTAATATTTCTATGACATCAACAGCTTTATTTGCAATGTATTTCAGTGTTTTGCTCATTCACAAGATTTTGAATGAAACAAGAAGATGTAAGGAAACAGTCTGTTCAGATTGACTACTATCTACTTCAGAGTGCTCAAATTATTTAATAAATTCTAGTGAATTAAGTAATAATAATGTTATTAACCTTTAACAGAGGTGATATTACTCTTTGAATAATAGAAAGATAGAGAAAGCTGTATTAGTAATTACCACAGTATATTTCCCATTAAATAAAATTTAATAAAACATGGGCCCTGATCCTACCCACAGTGTTTTGTAATAATTAAATTGCCACCACATTTACTGCTTTTAATGATATTTTATGAACTTTAATATGTCTGTAGATATTGAATATTTTCTTCTCTCAAGGAATAAAAGCAAAATAATTTGTTTTTCTGTTTTAAGCCTTATAGTGTACCGAATGAAGGTTGGAATCATAAAGATTTGCTAAAAATACATTGCCCAAATAATAAAAAAAAACCCCTCACACTTTGTACTATACATAGAATCTTGTGTGCTTTAAATATTTCTTTTCTACATAATGAAGTACATGTACAGAATGTGGAAACCTTGTGCTGGAACAAGTATTACATGTGCCCATAAATTAATGTGTCCCCTTAGGAAAATGAAATTTCACAATGTAATTACCCCATTTCTTCACTGAAGACATAAAGGAATTTATAGAACTAATTACCCTGATAATGGAGAAGGATTTTTCTTCTCCTCTTTCATTGCAATCCCACCTAGAAGCATGATATAGGAAGACATTGAACTCCACAATGGCTCTGCTGTTATATATTTTTAGAAGAAACTGCAGCATTTCAATAGTTTTGAGTCAAATTTATTCATAAACTTCCCGTATAGCAATATATACAATATCTCAATATAATATTGGAGATTTTGAAATAAGTTTTTCCTGCTTCAAGTTTTCTGCTAATTTTCCAGGTAAAATTGCTATTAATTGAAAAAACACTTGGCATAAATTACTGCTTTTTCAAGTCTTCTCTTTCACAACTGCTTGTAACACAGCACATGAATTGCCACAATATATTATTCTTTAGCTTAAGAAAGTTTTCACTGAAAATATTTATGTTTATCCTAAGAATTATCCTTAAAGCTATATGCAAATATTTAAATAAGGATTTTTTTTCATAATAATAATTAGACAACATCTTTCCTTCCATGGTCTCAAAACAGTTTGTAAATTGGAGCTGTTAATTGTCTAGAGGCAATATTTACTCTCTAAGACAGTACATATCGGATGGCTAACTAGGCAAGAAGAACAACCTTATATGTAAGGCATGTCATGCTCAAGAAATCTTGTCAACTAGAAAAAATAAAAGAAAAAAAACAAGATAAAAAAATAAAGAAAGTAATTCATAAGAGTTTAGAAGCACTATCAGTCCTCTGAAGAGCCCCAAGCCAATACTTGGACTGAGGAAAGTATCTTTTTTTAGAGCATGTGGGGGGGGGTGCATGAGTGTTAGTTTTGTTTTTTAAAAACACAGTTTCTAAAGCAAAACAATAATAGAAAATTTAATAAAGAACCTCATATATAATCACAGAATAATTTTGGTTGGAAAATAGCTTTTAGGTCATAGAGTCCAACCATAAAACTGTCAAGCACATCACTAAACCACGTCCCTTAGCATGACACGTGCACATATTTTAAATATCTCTAAGCCTGGTGACTCAGACACTTTGCTGTACAGTCTGTCTCAATGCTTTATAGCTTTCCCAGGGAAGAAATGTTTCCTAATATCCAATCAATACCTCCCCTGGCACAACTTTTACTCACAAACAACCGGCTCAGTTGGGTACCTTCCATACCTATCTTCCTCAGCAGCTGTCTCAGGAAAGAACCTTCCACATACTGCAAGAACATCTTGGACTCTTTCCTCTCCACTGTATTATTTTTCCATCAGGAATCTGGTAAGCTGAAGTCCCCCAGGGAAACAAGGGTTAACCTTTGAGAAACTTCATTTTTTTTTACATATTATAGTTATAAAATATTTCATCTGTCTTTTCATCTGGATTGGGTTGTCTACAGCAGACTCCTACCAGGATATCTTCCTTGTTGGCCTTTCCCCTGATTCTTACCCACAAAGACTCAACCCTAACATCACCACCATCTATCACAACACTCCATAACTTACATGATTACCCCACCACCTCTCCTTCCCTGTCTATCACTTCTGAAAATGTCTAGGCACCCATTGTGGCACTCCAGTTGTGCAAGTCATCCTACCGTGTTTCCATGATTGCAACTATATTTCTTCATCATTTAAAAATTTTATTTATTTCTAGAAAATTACAAATCTACAGCAATCAAAAGAGTTAGACTTCAAAGACATTTAACATCCCCTACTCGTGCTGAATTGTAAGGACTAGTTACTATATCAAAGTGCAGACAGCCATAAAAGAAATGTCAGGGAGGACTGGTTTGCCTGAACATCAGTGCTTTAAAATTCAATGGTTAGTGCTGTGCTAGTCATCTTGGGCCTGTGTTATCGTCAATGAAAAGAAGCAAGCATCTCCAGAGAGAGATTAATCTCACCCTATGAAAGGCAAGCAAATTAGATCAAAGCAGTCACCCTCTGGAAGTGCATATTTATCTTCAACAACCATAAATGAAGCCTGAGGTGAACCGCTCAGACTCATATGTCTAACACATAAATATTAGGTGAAACGAACCTCTGAAATTTACCCCTGAAAGCTCTATACAGTGTTAACTTCATGTCTTTCAAAACTTCTCTTATTTAGCATAGAGCACAAGTCTCACTCTAGAATGTATGAACTTAAGACCTTTAGAACAACAACTGAAAAACTTCACAGTTGGAGATGAAGTCAGACATTCTACAGGGTATTGACAATGTTCTGAGGCATTCATTCCCAAAGCAGGGAGCTTGAGTGAAAATGTCCAGGTAATCCTGGGAAGCAGATTGCAGTTCTCAAAGAAGCAAAGACTCAAAACAAAAAAAAGACAATGCTACCTGTCTCCCCAGAAGAAAAAAAATCTTTTTCTTTGACCTAAAATCTGATATCAAAATAAATGTTTGACTAATAGTGTCAAGGAGATTCCTGAGATCAGAGTCCCGAAATTTTCAGCATTTATAAGGGAAGCAAAGAAACCAGAAGCAAGGATCTAGAAAGGATGACTGACCAAAAGTAGGCCTTTATTCTAATTTCCTAAAAATACATCCAGAAACACCGAAAATATGATGCAGAAATAAAGATAGTCACCAAGATCATTTCAACTGCCTGGCACTGAAAGAGTTAAAATTTAAAATTTACATTAATGAAAGTCACAGACGAATATAATTTTAAAGTTAATACCAAGTCACATCATTAAACATGTAATTAAAAATATTTGCTGAGATTCTATTTACAGTGTAGGTAAAGGCAGCTTTTGCAAGAGGATGATCTACATCTCTCAAGCAATGCTCCAGCAACACACAAAAAAAACCCAAAAAACATAAAACAAGCAAATATACAAACAAAATGACAACAACAGAAAATTAGAAAAAATATTTCCAAATAATAAATATATAAAAAAATTTCCAGGAATATTTCTGACTTAGAGTAACTTGAAATAGAAATGAAAAATAGATTGAAGCAAGTAAAGTTAAAAAAAACAAGATTAAACCACATTTATCAGAAAATTGTGTTCAGTCTCTTCTAATTTATATTACTTAAGAAAAATATTCCTTCATTTCTGATAATGGAAAAACTCATTATATTTTTATATAATAAATGATGTGTTTATATATATATTGAATCTCTAACACCAATTCATAACAATTAACATCTATATCAATCACAACTTATATTTTAATTTGTTCTGATTTGACATCTGTTTGAAATCTTTCAAAGATTTGATCTAAATTACTTTAAAAATTTCCTTGAATATTACTTCCCTTGAAAACTACGTTTTAATAGAACAAGAAAACATCTGAACATCTGAAAGCCCTTCAGGTCCAGAGATGGTGTTTTCATGTAAAACAAGCAAAATCTTTGACTTTATTTGAGCAGAGTGAGCAATATCTGTTTTGTACTGGTTTTATCCCCTGTAGAGCTAATAGTTTTACTGCAAATTAAATGGAAAACAAGAGTCTGTTTCTAAACTCCAAAAGGCAACAAGAGTTAAGACTATGATTTTCCATACTAAAAAACATTTAAAAAGAAATTATGTGGCCTTAAAATAAGAATAAGTAGTTCTTAAAATCTAGTGGAGGTAGAAAAGATCAACAAGATCAGAGGCAAATACAAAACACTCTTTATGGACAGGAACTAATTTTAGTGGGTTTAGATTACTCATTCAGATTATTCAAAAGATTACTCATTCAAAATATTCAAAAGAAAAGAAAAATGGGTTGTGACGATGTTTTTGAATTACAGAGTAAATGAAATCCTGCTTTATTTAAGGGAAAATTATCATAGAGAAGAAATTGCAGACCCAGATTTAGCTCTTTGTTACTTTGAATGTTTTATATTTTCAGATAGTATTCTATGGTAGACTTTGATGCAAAAGAAATTCCAATCGTCTATAATTCCCAAGTAGAAAAAGAAATGAAAATATTTTTTAATAAATTGTTGACTTTCAGTAGTTTGTCCAGCTGTTACTTAATAGATGTGACCTTTGCAATCCTTCTAATATTGTATCTAAATTTACTTATATGTTATAAATTTTGTGCCCCTTGGTCTTCATTTATGCAATCTTTAATATTTAGAACATTTGGTGGAAAAGTGTAATTCTACCCTATCTCACACAAAATCTAATTAAAAAGAAAATCTTGTCCTCATTTTCCTCTCTTGATTCCTTCACCTCCCACCATCTCCATTATTGACTTTGTGACTGAGTAGGCTAATTTAAATTATTTTAGTCTTGTACTTTTTACACCAGTATAGGCACAGTTTATTTCATATATTGTTTTTATCTTGCATTATTTAATTCTCTTATGTCTGTTGGGAATAGAATGTACTTTCTCAAAGTCAGCTGTGTCACAATGGTTGCAGAAAAGCATGATGTATGTTGACTTAATCCATAGATCTTAAAGAATTCTTGTCTTTCTGAGAAGAAGAAAAACTTTCCAAATTTTTGTGAAAAGAGCATTGATGTATACTTCCACTCACTTATTATTTGACATAATGATTATTTGTCTATTATTGTGTGATTACAACCAATCATGATCAATCGTGTGAAAAAGTAATAGTAAACAGTAGTCATAGCAAATATAGATTAGAAATGTAGTCTAACTATTTGATAGATTCCGTTCAGAAAATTCTCCTTTAGCCTTGCTTGAGTACTACAGTGGAAATTTCAGTGCATCAGCAGAAAGATGAATACAAGGACTGAACAAAATTAGGCTTCAATTTTTATAGTGTGGGATTGAAAGTCACATCAAGGGACTGGGAGTCAAACACACTGGTATGTGAAGTAAAAGGAAAAGAAAACTAGTGGAAGTAGAATGGAAAGTTTGAAATGTTAAAGAATATCTGCCCATGGCAAACTTGAGGAAGAAAATAAATGACATGCAACTGGGATTAAAACAGAAACTTTAAGAGAGACAAGATGGGGTACAGTGGCTGTCCTGGTTTAGGGCAAAATTTGGGAGAGGGGAAGAAAGGAAAACAAGCAAACCTCTAAATGAACCACCCCTCCCCTTAGCTGAATCGGGATAGGAAAAAAA
>VZTB01008834.1:52117-66653 GCA_013397245.1 Thryothorus ludovicianus
TTATCTTTATGTTTTGAAAACAACTGCCTCAGGAATTCTAGTGTGTCTTCTTCATTCTCAGATCCGATTTTTAAAGGTACAACACTTACTTCTGAGCGAAACAGATGAATGGGGATACAATTTAGCATCAACCCAGGACAGTGGCAAAAAAATTAGAAGAGCACATGTAAGCTGAAAATAAAGAGCAAGATGAAGAGCAATGCACAGAAAAATGTGAGGAAATGCAGGCATATAGACATCAGAGTAGTATACAGGAGATCATGGAATGTAACAAAAAGGAACTGGTACCCAGATAACTCTGGCAGGAAAAGTCAGAAGCAGAAGAAATTATAAGATAATTATATTATATTGTCTTCATAGACTTGATTATATTTATAAATATATTTGCAATATGGAATTCTAATCCTTTCAAGATGCTTCTACCATAAAGTCCTAGAAAAACCATGTTATAAAAATTCATTAGCATAAAGTTCAGTGCTATTGGAACAACAGTTTTCAATTAAAAAAATTATCTTGAAGAAAAATAGGTATACCAATTAAGAACTTTTTTGTGTATTTTACTTCTTTTAAGAGAGATTTTTTAAAACTGTCCTGATTAGTTGTTCAAGCTGACTGTTATTATTGTTATTATTATTACTTTATCTTAGATATAAGTTCATAGCTTTTTATTTTACTGATTTCCCACCCCCAATCTTTATGGACTGTTAATGGAAACAACTGTTTAAATCATACAATATTTTTCACAAGTTATTTTCTTGTCATTACATAAATGACAGGCAGCACCAATGAAGATGTATAAAAGACATACAGTGGAAAATAATTGAATACTTTAATAAATATCCAGGAAGATTTTATCACCTTTGATTTACTCTGGAGAGCAGCCAACAGTCTCCTAACTGCCAAGAGTGTGAGAAGCAGAAGGATGTATCTTGGATGGTATTCTTCAGAGATAAGTCTCCCCGAAGTAACAGTGAAATACTGGAGAAACTAAAAGACTATAAGGTAGGAAGAGAGATTAAAGGGAATTTTCTCATGCTCTGTGTGCTTAGAAAAACAGTGATTTGGCAAAATATCTTCTGAAGATATGGTTTTCCATTTGATTTCTATATTCACAGAATCACAGAATGGATAAGGTTGGAAAAACCTAAAGTGGCCGATCTGGTACAACCTCCCTGCTCAAGCAGGGTCATCCCAGAGCACATGACATCGGATTGTGTGTAAACAAAAGTGTAAGTTGAAAAATAAACTTTTTGCACTGTGGCAATATTTCACAGGACTATGAGTATGGTAAGTCATTGTTGATTAAGCTAAGGTTTTTGTGTGTTTTAAGGAACAGAACAATTTGCTCACGCTTTATCTTGCTCCTATAATTATTAAAGTTTTTTTTCTTAAAACTTCTGGATTATCTGAAATAGCTTATTCTTTATTTTCCATTCTATTCAGTGAATGATCATTTGCCAGCCAATAATGCATCCCTTTATAGGAAGGTTTAATAGCTGCCTACCTTGCTGAGGTTCTGTGAGAATTAAGTATCTAATGCTGTTAGTAAGTGCTTTGCAGATGAAAATTGCAAAGTAAGTGCTAAATATAATTACTGTTATTAGAGACACATTCCAATCCAAATGTTTCTTTGATTTTATAGCTGACATAGATTCCATTTGGTATAATATGTAAAAATAGCCCTTATAAGAGCGGTCAGGTAATGGAAGCTCCTGTGATATTTTTTGCTGAGCAGCTCAAAACAATTTGTAAGCTAAGAATCAAATGGATTTTTAAACAAACAAGTAGTCTTTCTGCTTTTTATAAAAATTCTTTGAAAGTAAAGGAATATTTTTCATCAGTCAAAATGACATGAAAAGGCTATAAGATTTGAAAAGTATCTCAACAGGAACCAAATTCTGAATAGTAAGTTTATAAAGATAGAGTTCTTTTACTTTGCACAACCACACAGGCACTAGAATTGCTAGCAGGAAAAGATTTAGGTGTGTGTCTAAAGGCACAATCAGGCTGGGAATTTCAGTGACTGGTGCACAACTATGAATCACAAAATTTACCAACCTGTTTTTTTGTCTTTAAGAATATGTAACTTCATATTTGGGGAATCCCTAAGCAATGACGTGTCTTCCTGTGAGCACTCCTATTAGATTCACCAGTACTTAAACTAGTCCTGGGAATGAAAGCATGAGAGTTAGAGATGAGAAAAAAACATTCAGGGATGGCAGTCAGGGGAGATCCACTCCACACCTGACTGAGGCATTACTTACAATGCTACCAGAATAAAGGTTTCTTCGGCTTCCTTTTCCAGCAGAAATACAGCTTTATTTTACAGAATCACAGAAACATTAGATTTTAAATGGATCTCTGAAGATCATCGTGTCCAAGGCCCCTGCCAAGGCAGGTTACACAGGAACCTGTCCAGGTGGGTTTGAATGCCTCCAGACAGGGAGATTTCATAATCTCCCTGTCAGGGCAGCCTGTTCTACTACTAAAATATTTACAGTACTAAATGTCTCAACTGCAGTATAAGCAATCTCTGTCTCTATTACCCTTGTTTTATCAACAGTAAGCAAAGTTTGCTGCTTGCTAACAAAATTACGTGGTCTTTTTTTTTTTACAGATTAGCTGTATTTGCATCACATTAACATAAACATGTAAATTTAGCTGGAAAAAATGGAGGGACAGTACACATGGAGTATTTTCATTTACTGTTTGGAAATAAAATGTAATTATTTACTTGCATAGAAGAAATAGATATCGTAGTGTTTCTGCCACACTCTACTGGGAATGATCGTCTTTGTGGGACTGCAGATAACAGATACCTAAAAATAAAACGTTCTAATGCTGAATACCTAGACAATTAAGACTTGTTGTGGTAAAATTATGTGTGAAAGTCTTGTTATGCTTCCTGGTGTCATGAAATATAGCCTATCAAATAAAGAGAACCACAAAAATCCATGAGATATCAGTTTGAGTCTCCCATGGCTGATGCCAGCAAGACTACACTTCTTTAGGTCTATTCATAAGGACCTATAGGAAATCTAAAGAAAGTGAAGTATCCAACCAAGAAGTTTATTATCATTTTATTCAAGTAACAATCTAGCAACATTCAAGGCAAGATACAACTAGAACAATAAAAAACACTGTTCTAGGAGTAATAATTATAATTATTTTTTTTTTTAATGTAATGAAGCTGATCTAAAATGTTTATCAGAATTAACATTCCTAAAAACAATGTGTTAATAATATTACAATTGCTTCTCCAAACAATAAAGTTATGGCTATCCATTAGAAGCATGTTCATAATTCTTATACTGTAGTAGGAATCATTAATTTCTATAATCTTTTCTAATAATAAAACATGTCTCAAAAGCCTAAAAAGATTAGGTGAAAGGCTTTGAAAGGACAAAAATGAGATTAATTACACTGATCTTTTAAGATGCCATTGTCTTTTATGGACACAAGGTACCCAAAGGGCACATGGAGAGACTTTCACCTTTCCTGATGCCATGCAGCCTCTCACAAACTTGTAGTGGATGCATCAGCATGATTCACTCTGAAGAAATCTGTTTAGCAGAAAAATGATTCCTCGTGGGAGTTATAGCTGTCCCTCAGCAGTCACTGATGACATCAAGGTCACAGTCTAATATGAAACTAAGCACTTTTTTTGACTCTTCATTCTAATGAATCAGTGGACAATCAATATCATCTCTTATTTCCTGGTCAGGCAACAAACATTTTTAAGAAGGTTTATGTTTACACACAATTTAAAAATAGAAGAAGAAAAAAAATCCATCTTTTGTCAGTTTTTTATTATGAATGTATTTCTTTTACAGTCACCATTTTTTCCTCTTTTCTTTCTTCTATTTTTCACCCTAAGATGTGTCTCATAACAGTCCCTGAATTTCGCATAAAAATGCCAACTTCAACATGATCCTAAATAAAGATACACAAATTTCCACAGAAACCAAAGGAGAATTTTGATAGACAGTTCTACAAGGTCTGAGCCATATATTGAAATTAATATACACATTCAATTGTGTCTGTTTCCTTCTTTTTTTCATAAAAGATATAACTACATTTTCATTAATGGTTACTTATATTGTCATGATGATTTCAAAAATAAATGTTCCTTTTGTGTGGAAGACTAGAGCCTAGATGTTTGTTAGCATCCAATTTAATGTCACAAGCTAGAATTCTATTTATTTTTTTATACTCAATTATATGTATTCTTATGTTCACTCCAGGGATAATCTTATTAAAACTATTATTGTATTATCTGCCTTTAGTAGAATTGAAGTAAAAGTATAATGGAAAGTAGAAAAAAATCTCCAGGTTGAGAACTCTCTTGGAGCTTTGTGTCAAGATTATATATAAAAAATGTAAATAGATATGTATTAAGGAAATACATATTTGAAAGAGATGTAACCATTTTTGTATCCAAATTTGATGGCAGCTTTCATTTGGATACTGCTGTAGTATGGATAGTAAACCAGATAGCCACCTTTTCTTTTCTGAGAAAAAAACACAATGCCTTAACAAAATAAGAGCTCTGAACAGCTCTATTCAAATTGTTTCAGTCTCAGTAGCATGATTAGATTGCTACAATTCAAAGTGCAACAGACTTCAGCAACTGATAGTGTTGATCTAACACCTAAAGGAGTTGTGCTTTACAGTTTTCAAAAACTTACCAAAATTTCAGATGTGAAATCCCAATCAAGTCCTAATTCTGATTTTGGTTATCACATAGGAATATATTAATCTTCATTGACATGACCACTGTAAGTATTGAAAATAAGTATTTTGACATACTCACATTTTAAATTCACATCTATGTAAATATTCACTTTTTTATTTAGAAGTATTCAGATACCTCTTTAAAAAAAAAAGCACGTAACTGGATATCTCCATATAATGCTTTCTTTAGCATACTTGCTCTTTGTACAATACAGTATACTACTATGAATTCAAGTGGGACATTATGGTCTCTTAGACATGCATATCTAAAACCAATCCAAACCAGAAACAAAAGCAAAGTTAAATATCTGGTTGTAATCATAGATTTCAATGATCTAAAAACCAACTAAAGTTTATAGAAATATTTAACTTTTGTTGCTAACCATTGAAAAGTATAACCTGAAAAATTAAATTTAACAAAAATACCTCAAACATCCTGTTTTATCTTCTCTGACATCTCAAAGACTTCTGGCGAACTAATTTTTATTTACCACAGTAAATATATGTGAAATTACTCTATGATCAAAATTTTATACCCATTACTCAAACAGGTGCCTACATATTAAGGGCTGCCTAAATACTCATAATAAATCTTTGAATAAATATTCATCTTCTGCAACTTCAACCTTACTCTAAATTTAAACAATGACAAAGTTTATAATAGAGCAACTTAAGTATTGAAAAATAGATTCTAAACCTTCATTCTTTATAAACAATTTATGGACCTAGTTATTTTCTTCCTACCTTGTTTTTTGCCCTTTGTCATTTGGGAAAATAAGTCTGCAGAGTTTATTTTTGTTTTTCCTCCAAAACAAGATAGTTTTCACTGGGTTATTGCAGTTTAATTGGTCTGCAAATTACTGATGGTCCACACTGTTATGGGAAGTAGTCTGCAGTTTATTCATAATCCACTGTAAGTTATGATTTCAGTATAGATTCCCATTAAATTCAGTGATGGGAACATGTGATTTGATAGTGATTTGCTACAAATGTTTGTGTTTACTTGGCAGTAGTCAGGGTCTGAGATTTTACTGTATGTGTACAAACTTGTACTCAGCCAGGACTTCCTACTGTTGGAAGAGTAGATAAATGTACATGAAGGTAGACCTTAACAGTGATGACAAATGAATGTCAGACATACTCAGATCAGAATTCTCCCATTAATAGGAACAGCTCTCAATAAACTTCCTTCTGTCTTGTGCTAAATTTACCCTTGAAATGCTCACTTCTGCATAAACACCATAGCTCTAAATAAAGGACACCACTAAGAAGTCTCATATTAATGATATTTCAGATGTTAGCTCTGAATTTCACTGAATACATCCTTTTTACTTTTGGTTAATTGGTATAATTATCACAAATGTCACAGTTGCTTAATTTAATTAGTTCTTACTCATATGTAATATTAATTTTTCAGAAAGTCAAACGAAATGCAAGTGAAAACAGGTTTTTTGTTTGGTTTGCCTCTTCTCTTCTGGAGGACTTCTACATAGCTGATTTTAATGAAATACTTCTCAGAAAAACTGTTTCTTTATGAGTAATATCTTTATTTTCCTGCCATATTCACAGTTTTTGGTCTAAAAACCTTCTGTACTGATCAGAAACCAGTTCACTTCGGCACTGAATTGTAAGTTTATATTTGAATGCCTGAATCTTTTCACTACTATTAAACAAATGAATTGATTTTCTGGATTGTGGTCTTAAGATAGTTCTGATTTTATTGTATATCCATACATAAAGCAATAATCATTGATTGAAAGTATTTACCATGGGAAAAAAAATAGATTACAGTAGTCACATCCTCAATTTAAACTAGCTATGAAAGCTGCAAAAAGCCTTCCCCATACTCTGATTGTTTTTGTTTTCAATTAAAAAGTAACTGTAGTGTTAATTCTATGATAGGAACCCCTTATAGTAAATAAAGAGTTAAGTATCATTATTTCCACTGTAACTTCTTAAAACAGAAGAAAACCTTCTCAAACAGACTAAAAAAGCCCCAAACAAAAAACCAAAATAACATCTTTAAGTGGCTCCAGAGCCCCTCTGATACATAAAGAGCTGAAGAGAGTGATCTGCTTTCTGAAACGATCCCTGCCCTAAAGATGTGAAAGCCAAACCAAAATATACTGAGGAAAGCGCAATTGTTTAAGGTCACACAGCAAATAAATGGCTAATACAAGTAAGGAATTGAGGGACTTTTCTTACAGTTATCTGCATTTACAGCTATCTTGTATTGCCCCAAACTTAAACCTTTTTCTCTTTGCCAGTAATTATTACATACTTCCATAAAGATTTCACCATCAGTCTCTGTCATGTCTTCCACTGATGTCTGAACATTTTCTAAGTCATGGTTTTATGTGCCAACTACCACACTTTAATATACAGACCAAGAGTTGTGTTGGAAAAAATCGGTAAAATTTCCTACAGATATTCATGGGGAAAAAAATTAAGGGGCAATCTTCTAAAAGTTTACACTAGTGAATTATTTTCCTTACTGTGTGCAATATAATTCAATACATCCCAATGAGAACTCTTGAAATGAAACAATTTTAGCATTTTTATCACTCTCTATAGCAAGATTATTGATTTAAACTGTATTCAACGTTTATATTATAGTAAACAAATTGTGGTACTGCAGTATTCATGATGCTACAGATTAAACATGGGAACAGATCAACTCTAATGAGAAGGAAGTTAAACAAATGTTTCTAGTTATTTGAACACAATCGGCTGTGAAGAAGGAGGTATAGTGGTCTTTCCTAATGTACAACTCTCATCTGATAACTTATAGGTATTTTGAAGATGAATACAAAATGTCAGAATTTAATTGACTATATAAATTAAATTGAATCTTCAATTTTTGTAATTTTCATAGCAAGAAAAGAGTTTCAATAAAAATCAAGCAAACTTCTTGTAATATGAGACTAGAGAATTTGTATTTACCCTGCAGTCGTTTTAAAATACAGTACATTTATAAAGTGATATTTAAAGTAATAGAAAAATTTCTCTCTCCCTCAATCTTCCATCTCTCCCTACCCCTTATATATTTTTGCCAAAGAGAGATCTGTGTATTTGCACATCTGTTCAACTACAGTGAAGAAAAAGCTTCAGGACTTCAGTAGATTTATGTTTGGATACATACTAGATGATCTTATATTAACAAAAATACACAAAGTGCATAGATAGACTATTTTAGTACGTGATTTAAACACTCTAGATATAAGCTTAGTCAAGTGAGTTAGAAATGTTTATGCTTTTTATGAATTTTTGTGGTTTTTTTCCCTGATTTTGTTGATTTATTTTCCTTATGTTTTACAATGCAAGGAGAGTTTTAATACAATATATAAATTATTTAGAGTATGACGCCCATAATGCCATGTCATAGTTTTCACAGCAGAATATATAACTAACAACAAAACTTAGAATCATATAATGGTTTGACTTGGAAAGGACCCTAAAGATCATTTTGTTCCAGCTCCTCCCTCCATGGACAGGGATGCCTTTTACAAGATCAGGTTGCTCAGGGCTCCATCTTCCCTGGCCTCCAACACTGCCAGGATGGGGCAACCACAACTTCTCTGGGCAGCCTGTTCCTGTGCCTCACTACCATCAAAGTAAAATATTTCTTCCTAATATCTAATCAAAACTATTCTCTCTCTCAGTTAAAATCTTTCCCCTTTGTCCTGTCACTACATACGATTGTAAATACTCTCTGTCTATCTTTCTTGCAGGTTCCCTTCAGGTACTGGAAGGCCACAAACAGGTCATCCAGAAACCTTCTCTTTTCCAGGCTGAACCATCCCAATTCTCCCAGTCTTTCCTCACAGGAGAACTCATCTAAGTGTCCCTCCTCTGGACCTGCTCCCACAGGCCCATGTCCTTCCTGCACAGAGCCCCAGAGCTGGGTGCAGCCCTGCAGGTGGGGTCTCACCAGAGCAGAGCAGAGGGGCAGAATCCCCTCCCTGCCCTGCTGCCCACTCTGCTCTGGATGCAGCCCAGGACACGTTTGGTTTCTGGGCTGGGAGTGCCCATGGCTGGGTCATGCTCAGCCCCTCATCCAGCAGCATCCCCAAACCCTTCTGAGCAGGGCTGCTCTCCATCTGTCCATCCCCAGCCTGTGCTGATACCAGGGCTTGCCCTGACCCAGATGCAGCACCTTGCACTTGGCCTTGATAAACCTCATGACAATCCCATGGGCTTGAGCTTGTCCAGATCCCTATGGATAGCGTCCTGTCCTTCACATGTGCCAACCATAAAACTTAGTTACTGAAGTACTTTCAAAATATTTACAGTTAAGTTGGTAAAACCCTATTTTTAAAAACTAAGTATGCAATGATAATGAAATTTGATCTTCAGCTTCTCTTGAAACAGAAAATGCATAAAAAATCTTTTCATTATGTCCTTCAGTGAGGATTTATACAAAAGGAAATTGCAGATCAAATGACATAATATTTTTCTTTTTGTTTGTATGTTTTATGTAACTATTTCTTTGTGTTCAGTCAACTGCATATTTCTGTGGGTTTTTTGGTTTCTTACAGGGGAGAGGCCTGTATTTCTACTTCATAAAGAGAGTTCTCTGAAAAGAGTTTTAGAAAAAAAAATAATTCTAAGTTTCTAGAGAAAAAAAGATAGAAAAAAAGCCAAGTCAAAAAGCCAAAACAAACATGTGGAGAATTCAGCTCCAAGGCCCAGTGAAAATTTCAGCACCAATTCTGCTGTAATAATGCATTTATTATAGATTTTGCAAAGGAAAAGGGTATTAAATGGGTAGAAAAATATAGAGGTGACAAAACAATCTGGATCCTTCAGCTCCATAAATGAGTTTTTACTATAAAAAAAATAAAGAAATACTTGATTTTCATAAAATTCAATGTTTTATATATACAAAGGTTAAAGACACCATTTTCTTTTAAGCAACAGAGACAATTTTGTTTTGAAATGCATGAGTAGTAGCATACCTTGGTAATGACATTCACCCTAAATAGTCTAACACAGCAGAAAAAGTTACCTAGAAAAATGTCAAACGTTAGTTACTCTTTCAGACAACTTCATAGTAAATTTCCTTTCAGACTTTGTGAGTTATATATCCATCTATAAATGACAAATATTAGCCTAAATGAAGAGAAAAGTAATTTTTTACTTCTAATCCAAAAGAAAAAGCATTTATTTTCTTTCTTTCTTAAAATTGTTTATCCTCATTCTCTCTACCAAATTCAGCTTAGCAAAAAATTATAGAAAATCAGAGAAGAATTATTTCTTCTAGTTGTGCAAGTGCCGTGGTGCAGCACTTGCCCTCACTGGACAGTCAGGAAGAACAGTATTTACTGGCATCGTTTTGCATTTCTCCTTTTTAGAAGGAAACCTTTCAAAGAGAGTGGTCAGCTTTTCTCTGGATGATAATGATAGTTTTCAATATGTCCCCAGCTGCAACTGGTGAGTCTCCTTGAAGTGCTCTCCTCCTCTTTTCTCATTACCTACCCGGCCCATTGACCTCTGTTGTTGGGTCTTGTCTAGCAGTCCATTGTTGGTAAGACTCCTGTAGCTCCATGCCCCCAAGTACAACTAGGAACAAGGCTGAGCATGTGCGCCCAGTAGATATGGAAAATAATCTATACAATGTACATAAAACAGTATATATATGTATGTGCTGATGGCCACAGAAATCGAGAGAGAGAGTGCTGCACTCCATAGTCACACAAAAATAAAAAGCATCAATGGTCTCATTTTGTTTCTCTCTATGGCTGATCAGGATTTATGACCTTCTAGTGGGAAGCCTTTTCATATATGTATATATATATATATATATATATATATATATATATATAAAGGTTTTATATATCATAGAACCATAAAACCATAGAAAAGTTTAAGCTGGAAGAGACCAATAAAGACTGAGTCAAACTCCGTCCTCTTCACTGGACTATGAGAAGTTAAGCCACATGACTGTGTTGTTCAGAGGTTCCTTAAGCTCTGACAGTCTTGGTGCTATAACCACTTCCCTGGGAATCCTGGCTCTGAGTACCCTCTGTGTGAAGAACCTTTCCTTAATATCCAGCCTGAACTTATGAAGCAGCTTCTTGCCATTTCCCTATCAGTTGGCACTGGTAAAGAAATCTACGTAAGCATACGTATGTATGTGTGTATGTATGAATCATATAACTGTATCTATATATAAAAGCAGATGAATAAGTAGATATAGATACACAATGGGAATCCCTCCATTATCTGGACTCAGACACACAGCCTGCACAGTACGTTTCTCTGGATCTGATTCTCCCCCACTGCTTGTCCAAGGCTACTGAGATAACCATCTCAGCCCACCAGGAAACTGGTGACTAACAGTACTGAGAGCACACATAAATTTAGTCCTCATAACACAGAGCATCACAAGTACAATTACAAAGAGAAGCCTCTTGCACTATTCTAACTTCAATTCCATATATCTAGCCACACTCCATGCTTTTTCCAGACTCTTTTAGCAGCTGCAGACTGTGATCGACTGATTCCAGGTGATCTCGTCTGTGTTTCTCTGAATGGCCAAGCAGCTTTCCACCTCTAACAATTTCTGCATAGCACATTTACTGTGAAAACAGACAGTTTAGCTTAGGATCTGAGTACTGACTCTGTCCCATACAAGTCAGTCAGTATTTTTAAGAAGGATGGAAGGGTAAATGCCCTTCTGTAACTAAGGTTATTTTTTGTGATTGTTTTGTTTGTTTTTTAAAGTATGTTAAATTATGAGCTTAAAGAGGACCTGACAGAGGAATATATGGGAACAATGAGCCTTTATGCAACAAGGAGCTTGTGAACTGAAAACCATATTAGAGGTAAAATAACACAAAATTAATTGTCATTCCTGGTTCATCATTGATCTACAAGAGCCTTAATTCCCAATAATTCTTCATAATCCCTTAAGAGGTCATTGCATACTATAAACCAAGGTTGCCAATAAATTTCTCAAAGACTACAGTCACATAAAATATGTATATATATTTAGGTTTTCAAAATAAAATAATTCTGATTTTGTATTTTGGGAAGAATTCACTTTAATGGGCATCTTTTGTTTCACAAAACAACAAAAAAACCCTTTCAATATTTTGTCTTTTGTGGAACTGAACAAAAGAAAAAAAATTTTCAAAGACCATAGATAACTTGTGAAGTTCTTTGCTGCTAGTGCTATATGAGAGAAAATATATATTGAAGAAATATAAAAAAAATGTGCCGCATGTGAGTAGCAGCTTGATTTTCAAGAAGAAAAGAAAGTCACTGAAGCATTTCCATATGAGGAAACAAAAAAAAATTAAAAAAAGGCATGGAGGATCAGTTTACAGTAGCTTAAGTATTCAGCTTCAAATAACACAGAAGCTAGCACCACCAGACTCAGTTATGCTGGCTAAGGCTGTAGCAGTTTATTGTCCTTCAAGCTTACAACAGAATCACAAGCTACAAAAATATATAAATGGTCTGTAATGGCAGGTTTCCAACACTGTGGAAAGACTTTTAGGGTCAAAATCACAGGGATTTCTTTGAAGAGCAATCCATGCTTATGATTTTTTTTTTTTTATGCTGTTGCCATGAATTTATCGAGAAATTTAGACAATAAGCTGTTCTTGTTAGTTATGTAGCACTCCTCAAAAATAGAGTCATGTAAAATTCTCTTGTTTTTTTTATTAATTAGGATGACAATAAAGCAAGTAAAGTAATAAAGGATAACATTAAGGAGAACGGTTTGAGTCTAAAATTTGTTCCATAATTGAATTTTAATAACAAATTTCTATTTTGAGGTAATGAAATAATTTAACTGGAGTACTACAATGACTCACATTTGTTTGAATTGCTTTAACATCTATATCTAAGATGTTCAAGACACCCATGAAAATGAGAATTTTAGAAATGTTATATGCTTAGGTTCTCCTAGCTCTTGAAAGGTCATATTTATAGACTGCAACTTGCAGTAGAATAGTGCGAGTTTTTATGTGGGCTTTTCCTGTTCCAAAAAACTTGTTTTGTCTGAAATGGCAGGTAATATGTTAAAATTAAATAAAGTGATTGGTAGTTAAGAGAAAAATAATGTAAAAGCATAACTTTCCCATGGAGGGGTGTGTGTGTGTGGGTTCCATCCAAAAATTTATGGAGACATTTGTATATGAAAAATCATACACTCAAGTGCATGAACAAAATACTGGTGTACTATATTCTTATTGATATTATCAAGTTAAAAGCAGGGGCTCCCTTGTTTCAAAGCCTGCACATCTGTCATAACTAATTGAAATTTGTGACGTTAATTTATATTATACTTTCTGAAGGATGAGATTCAATTTCATTCATGCTGTCCATTATTTCTTAGCCTAAAATGTTTGTGAATTTAATGAAACTAGATTTTGCTAGTCCTATAATGTCTTCCATGCTGCAGAATCTTGTTTGCTCATTTCCTCTTGCTGATTGAATAATTATTTTAGCAAAATGGAATCATCTTCAGGGAGTCAATAATCAAGACCCAAGCAGAAAGCCCTATAGCTTGTAGTGTGCGTTATTACAGTTGGATGCCTAAAACTAATGAGATATCAGAGCTTGGATCCTTCCTGAGAGCACCAAAAGACTTCCTTTTTTCATCTGCTACAATGTCTTTGGTATCTGCAAAAGACAGTCATAAATTCTATATGCAGGGAAATGTATGTCTGTAGCCTGGAAAATGTATGTACTTAGGAGGACCTAACAGTATTGAACCCTCTAATCAGTTTTTCCTGTAGGTTATATATTCCACAATGGGAATACACAGATATGGAAAAATGGGAATATCTCCTCCCTAACTGGAAATCCAATCTTATACCAAATTTCTGCCAGTGGTCTCCAAAGACCACTTCCAATATCAACAATTCTGTCATTGCACAGTTCTATGATTTAACCAAACAAATGCTAAAGAAGAGAAAATATGGCACAAGCTTCAAATTGGTCTAGTTGACGTTTTCCCTGCTCATTGCTGGGAGGTTGGATTATATGACCTTTAAAAGCCACTTCCAAGTCAAATGTTCGTCTTTATCTGTACAAAATAAAGCATCACAGGGTCCCCAGCCAGGTGCAAAGGAGAGCCCCTTTATTGCGAAAACCAGATCCTTTAAGCAGTTAGGCCTTTATCAGTTACATTGTTTTAAATCATAACAAAAATAATCCAATCAATCACCATACACCATGATGTGAACACATAATGGTTTTATAAGATGTTTTTCTACTTCTAATTCATTTGAGGCACTTTCTCGTAGTTCTCTTCTATTAGCTGAAGTAGAAGTCCTGAGCCATGATTTCACAAGGGTAACAAAGCCCTAATTTCATAAGGTTTTACCTATGTGCAATGCTTATCTACGAACCTTTCTTTTGTATTTGAAATCATTAATAAGGAAAGTGTATATTTGTCAGGGGTTGCAGTGCAAAATGTAAGCAAAAAGTGTGTATTCCATCTGTTGGAACTGAGGTGGAGAGTTGGGTAATCTTCTCTCAATAGGCCAGCTGATAAGAAATCAGCTGGGGCAGTTTCTTTATCTCTTCCACAACCCATCCTCCCTCCAGGGAGAGATCTTCTGCTCATGGGCCATAGAGTCCACTGATAAAATCACATCATCCCATTGGGAAATGCTCCATCCAGGGGGAGGAGCCAAGCATTCCTACCTGGATAAAAACCTGAAACTTGGAAAAACAAGTAGTCTTCTGCACTAGATTCTCAGAGGAAGACCAGACTCATCTCCCTCTACTGGACCTTCAGAGGGTGGCTGCACCTTTCTGCAGGATCACTGCTCCAACAAGCCAC
>VZTB01008834.1:66869-115213 GCA_013397245.1 Thryothorus ludovicianus
TTTGCCTGAGAGTCCCTTAATTTCAAAACTATAATAATTCGTAGAGAGTAGGTTTACATTCTCCATTCCAAGGGAGGCTCCTGCCTTCCTTAGCAGACTACCTGTGATTCAAACCAAGACAATATTTTATATGAGAATTGATAACTCTACACAAGTTAAGGATCCTAAATCTGGCTGGAGTTCAAGGGATTTGAAGTCTGCTTTTCTAAAATCCAGCTGTCTTCTAGGTATTCCTTGACAACTGTTCTTCATCCACAAAAAACGGGGTCTTTTCTTTCATGTTTTCATTTATTCACCTGCTGAAAAAATAAAAGGGACTACAGGATCTGACCTTATAGTCTTTTAACCTAATTGACTATGCTATGATGTTGAAGTGTATTTCTTGATATCATCATATTATATATTATGTTATATTATTATTTTATACATTGAAAGAATACCGTTTGCAACTATTTCAAATTATTTGACAGGAATTGGATCAGAGCTAGAAAACAATTATATCCTTAATTTTGTTCTACTTTATATAATTTTATATAATTTTAAAACTAAACTAGTAGATACATTTCTTGGCAATTCCTTATTTTATATTTGTTTTGCTTGTCTACTTTTTTCTTCCTTTTTTTTTTCCTTTTACATTTTGCTTATATTTTAAATGGGACTTCAGAAATCATTTAATTTTATTTATCTTGTGACAAGTAGATCTATTTCTGGAATTGCCAAGACTGCTTAGAGAAGCAAGCTTCTGAGTATAACTTCAAGTCTACTGGGAATTTTTCAATAACATCCTGATACCTGCTTCTGGTAATCTGCATTTCATTGTTTGAGAGCAAATACTATCTGTTTACAAATGAGATATATAGACATTTAACTTGGTTTTCCCAAAATAGAGATTGCTATTGAAAAAGCAGAATGACAGACAGGAAATCCCGGTACAGTATATTTTACACACTGTCTCCATCTTCTATTTTTAAATTAAGTAAAATTTAGGTTTAAAAAGGTGATAGATGGGTCACCTACCATACAATCGTGTAGTTAGCCAGACATCAATTTATCACACATGAGAACTGATTTACTGAGAGAAAACTTAGAGCTGGCAAAGCAACCTTATGAAAGAAAGAAGAAATGGATCAAAAATATTAATTTTTTACAGGTTCTTATTTAGTTTGATCCCTGTGATTGAAGTAACTGGGAAAATAGTAGGATAAACATTATTTTAAACTTCCAAACTAAAGCACTCAAAATTTGCTAGGACTAAAAGTAGCTGCCAAAAGTGGATTGAAGGATTTGTATTTGCGTAGCTTCTCAATCCTTTGGAAAATTCCTTCCACTTTGCAGAAAATAATCCTGTTTTTTTCAGGCTTTTCTTTTACTGTTTCCAAAGAGTTCAATTTGATATATTTTCACATAGACTAGCTGTTATGTGTGGGAAATTTTAATACAGTCTTAGGACTCTAAACAGCTTAATCAAAGCAGGAATTAAAATATAATCGTAGATGTTATATGGAGAAGGTTGTAGCATTCAAAGGATGGCTGTTTTCAATTGCTTGGTTGATGGAGGAAGAAATGGGGAGGGGTAAAGAAATAAGCAGTGCTTCTCTTCTAGCATTTCATTGGGATATGAACATGTGAGCACCCTACCGCACAAACCATAGTGCTAAATTCAATAGCATCAGTCCTTCACAAAAGAGGGAGGTTAAACAGGGTTGAATTACAACTTATTTCTCATTTTATTCTTACAGGATTATGTTAAAGCCATGAACAAGCAGTAGCGAGGGACCATGAAGTGATTTCTAATTGAATTCATGATTATTCTATAAAATGAATGTTACTTATGTATGTATCAATGCCATTGATACATATGCCTTCAAGACAAATATTGTATCTACTTAAACTAAGTCCCTGTCTCAAATCCCTAAGAGCATCCTAAATGGCTCAAGTCAGCTATCCTTCAGAAATAAAATCCTGTGCTCCAGCAACTTTGCTGAGCTGAGACTTGAATTATTGCTGAAAGAATTATAAAACAACTAGTTGCACTTAAGGAACTTAAGGATGTCTGAGTTAATTGCACAACCTTAGAATGATATGATATGATATGATCTTCAGACGAACTACAATATCCCAAATTAGAGGTCAAGTAGAATAATACAGTAAATATTCGGTACCAGAAACCTATATTGATAGGCAATGGAAATCTTCTCATAATGTTTATTATTTTACAGAATTCTGTTCTGACCTGTGTTCTTCTACGTTTTGAAGTGGTTTCATAGTTTTTGGAAATTTTAATTATCAAATTCTAAAGCATCTAAAATTTTTGCACTAATTATCTGACATACATAAGTAATAATGACAATATGCTACTATTTGGGGAGATGCAATGTGCTCCCTCTTAAAGAAGAGGGTCACAAACAGTCACAAACAGAAATATTTCTCATTGATGAGGAAGTAGATGAGATCAAGTGTGAAGCAAAAATTTTCTCTATAAAAGTAAGGATTACACAACAGGATTATTTATTTCAAACATTTCCCAAACAATTAAAGCATTCACAAAAATTTTTACTAATGCATATTGCCCTTATATAAATTTAATATCCTTCAAGGGACCAAGGATATATTATAAAATAATTAAATTAAACCTTCAGATAAAAAAAAACTCCAGAAAATTCTACACATATGTTTAGAAACACTTAGTAAATTCATTTCAGACTTGTTTTTGATAAAGGTCTCATTCAAAACACAATTACAAAAATTTTCAGTTCTCAAAAGATTTAGAAAGATTCTTGACTACATCAAATCCTTTTTTCACTTTTTAAAAATATAATTTATTAAATGTAGCACATTAGTTTGTGGTACATTCAGTATAGTTAGAGAAAATATAATTAAGAGTCTATCTTGTTTCCAAAACTAGTATGTTGAGACTATTAATGGGCAATTTACTCACACAAAATACTGTTATATACCAAACAGGAAAATAAAAAGGAGTAATTATCATTTGCCTATTTGTAGGTTGGTTTCTAAAATTAAATTCCAATAACTATTTTAGTTTAACTCAGATAATACATAGATCAGCTGTATTCAAGTGGGTTAGGATGTTTATTGCCTTAAATAATGTGGAAAGAAAACTACAGCAAAATGTGATTACCATAGCCCTAGTGATTCCAAATTTGCTTCCAACCTGGGATAATGCAACACAGACTTTACAATGCTTCAAATGCCCACCCTTTTGTTTTTATTCCCTCCACCTTTTTTTCTTCTCTTTTCACATGGGCACAGAGAATAATAGAATCACAGCTTGGGTTCAAAAGGACCTTAAGATTAACTGATTCCAGACACCCTGCTATGGGCAGAGACACCTTCCATTAGATCAGGTTGCTCAGGGCTCTGTCCGACCTGGCCTTGAACCTTTCCAGGGATGGGGCATCCACGGCTTCTCTGGGCAATCTGACCCAGTGCCTTTCCATCCTCACAGTAAGGAAAGTCTTCCTTGTATCTAATCAAAATCTCTCCACTATTAGTTTAAAACCCTTCTTCCTTCTTGCTCTATCACTACCTGCTTGTGCAAAATTCTCACTCTCACTTTCTTATAAGCTCTGTTTATGTATTAAAAGGCTGCAAAGGAGTCTCCCTCAACCTGCTTCTTCTCCAGGATGAACAAGTCTAGTTCTCCCAACCTCTCTTCATAATACAGGTTCTCTGGCCATTAGGTCTTTTTCGTGGTCCTCCTCTGGACTTGCTCAAACAGATCCATGTCTTTCTTTAGCTGAGTACTTCAGACCTGGATCCAGAACTTCAGGCAGGATTTCACAGGGCTGGAGTAGAGGGGCTGGCCACTCCACTTTGGATGCAGCTTAGGACGTTTGCCTTCTGGACTGTAGTGCACGCAGTTGATCCCTGCAGAACCCCCCAGTCCTTCCCTGCCAGGCTTCTGTAAATCTGTTCATGCCCCAGTCTCTGCTCATATCTGAGACTGCCTCAACAGCGGTGCAGCATCTTGCTTACACTTGCTGAACCTCATGGAGCTCTTGTGGGCTTACTTCTAAAGTTTGTCCATGTGGATGGCATCCCAACCTTCTGTTGTGTAAGCCACACTGCCCAGCTTCATGTCATCTGCAAACCTGCTGAGGCTGCACTTGACCAAAACTGTCTCTGCTATTGATGAAGTTATTGAAGGACATCAGTTCCAAGACAGAACCCTGAGAGTTATTACTGACCTTAATGGCATAAAGCCATTAACCTCAACTCTCTGGCCACAGACAGTTAATTCCTTATGAAAATAGGTAATATGAGCCTAACTTCTCTAAGTGTTCATCCTAAATCCATTTATTTTCAGTAAATGTTTCTGGTGGCACTGAAGAAGGAATTATGTTTTGCTGTAAAAGTTTTTAAAATAATTTTGGAGAGGAATGTTTCAGAATTATAATTGAACATCACACAATGTTTTAGTAGTACTACAGTTAATATATGCAGGGTGCTAAGAGCACTGCATTATCAGAATAAACCCCTCAACAGATGTTCCACTGGAGTAGCCCAAGGGAGTGACGGTCAGAGACAGGATTACAAATGCTTCACTTGTAAGTATAGATTTAGATGGTGTGATATCCTCTTCGTCTTTCTCTGATATATGAGCTGTATCATAGAGCACAGGAAATTTAAAGACTTTACTTTTCCTAGGTTTGTAACAGACATTTATAGGCATATAAAATATATGCTATTGAAGAGCTACGACAATCTAGCTCCTTTAAAATATTAAACTTTTCTTTGTGTCCTAATAGTGTGAAACTTTAAAATGTCTTTAAGAACAGGAAAATACACATTCAAAAACTTATCTGCAATTAAACTGAAAAATTTTGCCTTCTGGTCTAAATGACTTCTGGATAAGGCAAATTTTAACTTTTTCCAAACAGCATACAATTAGGAATTTTTACATTAAGCCATCAACCTCTGCTAATTGCATTTTATTTGCTTTATGGATGTCTAGAGCTTTGCAAAGTGTGAACATTTTTCCTGTTGTATGCCCCATGTAAGAACTGGTTGCTACAGTTCTAAAGCATTCTGACTTTAGTATAACCACTGATCAAAAAAATAAAAATCAGTATTAAAGTGAGGACATGTTTATATTTTGCCTAACTTGTGAAAATAGGAACATATGTATGAGTTTATATTTAAAAACCACAGTGATACTTAAAAAATTGTTAAAGGCTTTCAGAAAGCATGATCTAACCTAATTCAATTTAAAGATTTAGAGATAAAGTAGTGGTTTATGATGAAAATCAGCATTTTAAAATGGTGAAAATTTCTTGATCAGCAGTACAAATAAAACTCAGCAGACAGCCAAGTTTCATAGTCATTCTCTGGAAGTAAACTATTCAGCAGTTGATCTTAGTTACGCTTATAAGTCAGTATAGCTGCAGAATTATTAGCTAGGTGAGATCAATTTAAAGTGTTAGTCTTTTGTTCTACTAAAATCTTCAGGACCAGGAATAATTATGAATAAGTACTTTTATGTTGAGAATTCAGACCTTATGTTAATTTAATCAATCTAATATTTTTCTGTACTTGAATAACTTTTGCTAGTTCCTGTTATCCTGTAAGTGATACATTATGGACAAAACTACTGAGAATAGTAACAAAATGTTTATTTCAATTTCTAAATAAAAATTAGTCTATATTTGCATATTCATATACTTGAACATAATTTTCTAGTTTATCTACCTGTAATAGTTTTCTTAGCTTTGAGCTTTCAAATATGTCTGTGTAGAATAGCAGGAAGTTTCACATAATTCTACAATCAGAAAATAGATTACATAAGAATTTTTCAACTAATTTTAAACTTTAAATAATGTTGAAAGAAACAGTCTGATAAGCCAAGTGATTTTAAGTAGGTGTATACATTAACAACTATAAAGAAAAATGTATATAAATGATTTTTTCTTGCTTACTAAGGCTACTAAAACTACTTAGAGAAAACCAATGTGTAAGAAATAAAATTACCCTGCATAATTAAGAACAGGTTTTCTAGAAGATTAAATCATTAATTATTTCATAGAACCAGAGAAAAAAATTATTCAATTTTCTTTTAGAAAATTATCATTATTTGTTTATTGTTTTCTTCTAATTTCTAGGTGCAGAGTTATCCTGTTCTTCAAGCAAATCTTATACAAGAAGCCAGAGATCAGAATCTACACTAAATAGCTGTAATAAGCTAAAAAATAAAATGAATTATAGACTGTGTCTGAGCAAAATCCTGTGTTGTAGTGGCTAAATATAAAAGTGCAGTATCCACAGTCATAAATGGAATGATAGTCGAGTGATTAACTAGATTTAAAAGAGAAGTCAACAATATAGCACTGAAGGGACACTTGCAGACGGTTTATAAACTGGTGTGCAGAGGAGGTGGGAGAATATACCCTCAGAGTAAGAGTAAATAGTTATTCTGGCTTAGCGTGTGACTCTAAAATGCACACAAGCCATGCCAAGAGGGGTAGGACATTTTCACTCTGTACTACAGGATTGAATAAATGTATCACATAGTAAATACGCAGATTGTAGTCAAATTATATGATCAGTTTTTAAAAAATATTTCAGGAGAACCTATGTCCACCCCTCATTTCATGATGTTGTTGTAACCCGCATTCTGATTTCATTTTCAGTCCACTACTCTCATTGTTCCATATAGACTTCTACTCTTGAAAGAGCAGCAATTTTTCATGTACAAGCTGTCATTTGAATTATTCACACTGCTTAATTTTATTTCTATCTTCTTGTCACATCTCTTGTGTTTTATTATTTTGATTATTATTTTATGGTTTTCAAAAATTCTTCCTTATTGTTGGTTAATGGTGGCTTAGATTGACTACTAGTCAAATATTCCTCATTAAAGTTAGCTTTTACTTTCAGTTTCTTGCCTGAAAGGTTTACAGCCAGATAATTTGGAAGCCAGAAAATGCCATTTCCATTGTCATTACTTTTGGGGGGTACAAATACAATATATAGGGAGGTAATCATTTCCCAAGAAAAAAATAGAAGGAATCAGTAAGTTGAAACTAAAACCCCAATGTTTTTTCAAAGGTAAGCAGATAAATGTATATTTCAGAGATGGATATTGTCTGAATATGAATGATTGATTCAGTCTGTTGGAGGGCACGGAACATATGATGCTTTCTGGATATCTTTTCTACAGTAAATAATGCCTGAATAGCAGTTTTAAAAGACAAAGATCCTATAAGAAACAAAAATGCACTCTTTGATTTGTTACTGTGCTCAAGTCAAAAATTTTGTTCAATTACTTAAGACCTTATTTGCTATACTTTTAAAATTATATCATTCCTTTTTACTGACAACAACTTACTTGACTTGAAGGTCCTCTTTCACCTCATTCCATTAAGACCCTGTGTTTGTTTAGAGAATTGGAGTCAAGTAAATGCTGTTGATGAAGCCCCAGCTTTAAATGAAACAACATGTTCAGCTTTTGTGACATGCAAACAGGTTACACACTGCCTGTAGTGCCATTTAGAATAATTAATTTGGTGTACTGCATACGTAATTATTGCTGTTTGATACAGGTTTGCTTTTATCACATCAGAGTAAACTGATTTTCATCCGCATGCTTGGCTCACACATAGAGTGACTCATCTGATGTCAGGAATGTGGGCTGTATTCATGCATTTGATAATGTATTTTTCTTCAGAATTGTATAACATTATGAGCTCACAATGCAGAAACAGCAATTGTTACCTTGTGACAAGATAAAGTTTTAAAACCTGAAGATAAAATTGTTCAAATTAAGCATTATTTGTGTATTAATAAAAAGATGTAAAAATCTGATTTCACTCTCAGTATACAAAGATAGAGAAAAACTTTCAAAGTAAATGGCTTAATAAAATGATTTTTTTTTTTTAAGTGCAAAATTAAATGAATTGAACTATTTTGTTCTCTATAAATTAATCCTTAAAAGGATACGGAAACATTTGGGACATTTATTAAGAAAGCATGTCCATCTGCTATGGGAGACATGTCATTGTGTAGATCAATGGGAGAATAGCTTTAAGGAACATTCAAAGAATTTCTACATTTAACTGAGTAATGACTCACAAAGGAAAATCTTGTGGGGTTTAAACAAGGGGGAATGTGTGCAAAGTTACGGCTAGGAGAGAAAAGAGTGAGAGTTGGGGAATGAATCAAGAGTTTCATTACATTGGAAGGAAGGATACTAGTTTAGATTTTTCTCTTTCACATTAAAACAGTTAAGATTATTCCCTTAAGATATTTTCCATGCTTCAGTGAATGTACTTTTTTGTATGCAACCAAAATTAAAAAGCATTATCTCTTTGAGCTGTTATTTAAACATGGAAAAATACAACAAAAAATGTTGTTGGTTTTCCATATGTGCACCTAGCTGTTCAAAGTGTTATGAATAGATTTTAAATCATTCACTATAGAGATATTTTACTCTCTGTTGTCTATATATTTTACCTGGTTTTACCCACATAAAGGGCTCTAATGCAAGAATAGCAGTACCATGTTCAGTGTTCTTTTGACCAGTATGCCAAAATTAGAGACATCCATCCAAGTAGCATCACAATAAATGAAATGCTCTGTGACATATCAATAATTGTTGGCAAAATAAAGAAACACATTTAATATTTCTGAATACCTCTGTCCTTTATTATTAGATAGGCATTTCATGGCATCATAAAATGTCTTCCAAAGAGACATCATTTCAGTTCAGGACCCAGATTTCCGTATTTTAGTGACCGAATCCATCAAGAAGAAGGAAAAGTGTCACTGGCTTCTGTTGCCTTGGCAACTTGTGTTGCCAAACAACAGGCTGGGTACCTTCTAGCAGGTTTAAACTTTCAGGCTGCTGAGCCACTGACTGCAATGACAACAGAACAAATACCTTTTGCTAAATGGTTTCCTGAGAGCAAAAAAAGGATAATATTTTATATAGTATTTCATATTTTAGATGTTCTTTCCCATTTGCTTTGTGTTATGCTTGTTGATATAATTAACTGTAATTAATCTGGATTCTAAATCTTCCTCTAAGTCTTTTATTTTGGATATGTAATATTTTCTCAAATTCCCTCATGATAGCACTTGTTTCCACACATGATCTTTTTTACAATGGCAAACGTTGGTGGGATGGCTGAAGAGAACAAATTATTAATTTTTATGGGATTTTTATTCAATCTCTTTACACTTTCTCTTCTTGTGGGTGCTACAATTTTAAAATATTTGTCATAATGAGATAACTGGGTGGGATTAGACATCTCTAGCTGCAGGGCAAATTTAAGGACTAATGCAGCTGTTTCTGTAATTGGCATGTCGATAAAGGCTGCCTCTGGTGGGGCTGGAGCTTTAGACAAGCCTGTCTGGAGCAGATGGTGCAGAGCTTCTCTCTGATATAAGACACACTATTATCTACAGACACCCAGGTGGGAGTTCTCTGATCCAATGTAGATGCCTGAATTTAAACTAGTTACCCTAGGTTCTTTTTATTGCCAGTGAAGAGAAACAGGCACTGTTAGGAAGACATTTATTTCTACCTAATGTAGACTAATAAACTAGGAAAGATGAACTTTGCCCTAGGTGTTCGTATTTCTCTCTATTATATATAAAAGAAGCTTAGTGTCTAACTCAGACAGGGAGGTCTACTCGATGGCTAAAACTGGATGAGCTGAACCCATTTTTTTACAGGTTCATGGAGACCCCAGTTACCATTTCTGTGGCCATTAACTGAGTCTCATTTTGTGACTGTTCTGGCCACACCTTTCTACTCTTAATTACATTATAAGATTTATTAGTCACTCTCAGCCAGGGGTTAATTTAACCACAAGTCATTTAACTTGCTTTAAACTAGCAGTCATCTGGGTTTGGCCCAAATTGCTCTATGGGAAGGCACTTCTAGGCTATTGTTTAAATTCCTTTCAGTGTTGTGTTTAACTTGTTTTTGGGTATCCACTCAAGATGTACAAAACAAATTAATTTGTTTCAATGCAGCTGTCTGCATGTGAGCTGAATGTATATGGTCTGATTATAATTGGTGGAGATATGGGACATGACAGAGTTGCCAACCTGTGGGCATCCACTGCCATTGCACACTCCAAGGGGTAAAGGAAACTTGAGGGCAATGTTAGCAGATACAGCACAGAAGTAATGAATGACCTGTGTTGTGTTGATCTAGCTGGAGGAAAAGTGATATACTCATAATACAATCTAAAAAAATTTTAGAAATTATGACCAGGACACCAGTTAAATTTCTCTACAGTAAAATGTTTGGTTGACCAGTTGTATTACAACATCATGCACTAATTCCCTGACAACTTATCAAAAATACAATTCAGTCCAAACTATAAAGTCAGTTATATGCTCAAGCTTTATTATATAGGTTCAAAGTTTAAAGCTTAAATTAGTGCTTTTTTTTTTTAATGAACAATTCTATCTAGGTGGATATAGGGACAACATTTGGAAAGGAGGTGAAGGAATGATTTACAATACATAATAAAAGCAAAGTGTAAATTGCTTATCTAGGAGTCTGTTTTTCAGAACTATGTTTGTTCTCAGCAACAATAATTGATGCTGAGAAAAATGAGGTTACATACAGAGTATGGAAAGGATTCATCCTAAAATATAGTCATCACCTCATTTTCTATTATTTTGTTTGCAGATGATTTTATTTGTGTCTGGCAGCAAGTCACAAGTAAATGAATGTACGTTTATAGAAACTCATTCTGTTGTATTATATTAATTGGCTAACTCCAGGAACTCAATCCTTCATTGATGTTCTGCAGTTGCTCTAAAGGTCTTCAATATTTTCTGTAAGAACTTGGTGCAAAGCAAGCTGTTGTGTGTTTTTGATGTGCCCTCAAGTGATTTGCCTTTTCTTATTTTTCCTTCTGTTTTCAGGGACTCCCTGGCCATTCTTTTCCCCTCCAGCAACTTTGGAACCTCAGTCAATATAAATTGGCAGAGATCTATTGATTTCATTGGCAATGTATTAATCTACTTCAGCTTAGAGTGTCTCCAGAGTTGTAGGAGGTGACTGTATAGAACAGACACCTACAGTATATATTCAGGACAACAAACTGAATGCCAAAACCTCTATGCCAAAGGTATAGATGAAGCTTTCTCCTCTGGGAAAAGAACTCACCAAATATGCACACTGTATCACATATATATTTCAAAAATGTAGAGTCAGAAGTATTGTGCCTAGTCCCTCTGGGTTCAGGGTACTGACACTTATGAAATTCTTCTCCTTTATCAGTCAATAATCATGGAACTTTTTAGAGTGATAATTGTGTCTTCTTTCTTTATTTCTTTTCCTCAAAACTAATTTAGTTTATTTTTATTTATTTTATATCCCAATTTACTTCTTTAATCATGTATCTATTTTTCCTTATAAATCAAAAAACTGCTCATAAACATCTTCAATTATTCTGACAGGAAGTGAATCCAAAATGAAAGATAAAATAAGTCATGGCTTGGGATTTCTCTACAAAACAGCAAACAGTGAGGATTCTGGCTTATTAAAACGAAATAATTTTCTCTGCTAGATCCAAGAGTCCCATTCACTGCCATAGTTACAATACATGTTTTGGGTAGGGCAAGTATTTCATAGTATTTTGTAAGATCCCATACAGCAAACAACAGTTTTCTCCCAAACATTAAATATTTTAATCCTAAAGTCTTTTTATCTTTCTGGGAAATAGATACTGAGCTAAGGATATATTCTTTGTCTAACGTACAAAAGTGAATTGCAAGGAAATTAGCAGAATTTATTCAAGTTCTTCATTAAAAATACACCATGAAGACAATAAGAATTTACTCTGAATTTTTTTTATGAAAATATAATCTGTTGGCACTTCTCAGGGTTGTCAAATTTTCTCTGTGAAAAGGGCTGAAATTCTTCTGTCTGCTCTCTGTAAAAGGAGAAAAAAATGAAAATAAGAATGAAGATGTCCTAAATTGGATTTTCCATTTTATTTAACAAGGTTCTTACAAAATATTTTTTAAATATCATATATTTTACTTGTTTTAATATTAATAAAGTTTGCCAGTGGTATATGGTTCTTGTTTACTTTTTGATGTGTGGGTGCTGTATGCTTTGTACTGGGCAAGGCAGGATCTTATGCCAAGGAGGAAAGATTGCTTTGCTGGTTCCTCTGGAACACTTCACCAAAGGGATGCAGTACAGGGCAAGTAGAGAAAAATCCACTCAACACAAGATCCTGCACCATGACTTCAGACTCACTGACTCCTCAGCTGTGTTGATCTGAACTGAGCTGAGGCTGGGTGCACTGCCTGCAGCTGCCTGATGCTACCTGAGACAGCAGCATTTGCTGAATGGGTTGGAAACTATTCTAGGTGCAAAAAAGTAGCTAATATTAGATAAGTCTGTGACTCCAGAGCATAAGAAGGCAAGATAGAGAAGAGGAAAAGCTTTCAGCAGCACCAAAGTGACACTGGTTTTGAGGGTCGCCTGAAAACATGACATGAGTAGCAGGAGGCATTTCATGAGGCATGGATCAAACCCACAGCCAAGCATGACCAACGACAGAAAAAACACCTTATTTTTTTCTCTAAAAATCACTGGACTAGCAAGTCATACAAAGGAAATAATTTCTTAGAAAAACATAGTAGACTAATTTTCAAGACTTTTTGCTTAGTTTCACCTGAGAGGCTAGAATTTTCTCCATTCTTATAGTCTACTTGTTCTTCTGATGAAAAATTAGCTCAAGTGGCTAGATTTTCCTGGATATTTGCTTTTTTGGAGGAAGATGGTTAGTTGCACTTCAAAAGTTGTTAAAGATATTTTTTAGAGAGTGGAAGGTTCCGAAAATTTGCATAGCTACTTTTAAGAAAGTGAGAGGAAGAAAGGAAGAAAGGAAGAAAGGAAGAAAGGAAGAAAGGAAGAAAGGAAGAAAGGAAGAAAGGAAGAAAGGAAGAGAGGAAGAAAGGAAGAAAAGAAGGAGGAAGAAAGGAAGAAAGATCACTTTTTTCCTCCCAACCCTCCGGTAAAGTTGAAAATTCTAAATTATCTGATTGTTTTTGCATTAATATAAAATATATATTTGCTGTTTGTTTAGGCAGCTTAACCTGAACTTAGGTAAGTCATGTTTCCAACTGAGATTTTAATACCGGAAAAATTATTAAGTTATAATCATTAAAAATAATGGCAGTTACAGAATCAGGGTTATTTACAAGCCTCATTTTTTAGGTGCATTTTCTGTCTGCCACAGAAATTGGTAGATTTCACTTTACAATTAAAAAAAATCAAGAGGATTCTATATTTTTCAATACTATACTAAGAAAAAGTAATGGGTCAGTAATGGTAATATGGAAAATTTTCTTAAAGTACCTAGAGTAGAAAAGTTAGTGGGTTTTGACATATTTCAGTTATTAATTATAAGCTACTGAAGGTAGTCTTTAAAAAGTACATGAAGGCAGGTGAAAGAGAATGACAGACATTCGTAAATAACTTTATTAATGTGACGATTCATTGACAGAGTTTGCTGAAATATTTTCAGTTAGCACGGTATTAAGTTAAACAATCTATTTTTCTCTGTGAGCAGTGAAGTACGATTTCATTTCATAATAATAAACAAAAAAAGCTATTGACCATTTTGAATTCACCTTTTCATTTTTGATCTCAGCAAAAGGAAAAGAAAGAAAAGCAATGTACATGAATACTGCAGAAGAGGACAACAGCTAGAAATTAGGGCTCAAAATTATAACAAAAAATTCAGAGCCTTTTTAGATACAGAAAGATATAAGAATAAGAAATGAGGAAAAAGAAATGGTAAATTTTATAGAATCTCTGATGAGCCTGAAGAAAATAATGAAAATAAATGTAAGTGCTGCTATCATTCTAGAAAACAGTATTTGTAAAACAATTTTTCCCTCATATCTTGAAGGATATTTTTGAAAGAAATTGTCTCTAATGACCAATATCTCTTCTGACTTATAAATACAATTCTACTTATGACCTTTCACAACATTTGCAAAAGATTAATACTGAGAAGGAGAAAAACTTTTTGAAAATTACAAATGAACACAGGAAACCATGACACTTGAAGAATCAAGAGTTTCGAAGTCTGACTCTTACTGTGCAAGATTCTTAAGAATCCAATATGACTCTTTATGATTAGCTATTGCAAAGTTACCAACCCTTCACATCAGGTGCTGCTGCCCTTCTTTGGATCATTTTATTTAGGAATATTCAACTATTCTCAAAGAGGGGTCTGCAAGCAGGACATATACAGGCAAAGGCATAAGGCATAATGATTTATTGCCTTACATGCTAATACATGAATTATGCAGCAAGGTATTTTGAACTCTCAGGGTAAACATTAGTGTGCTCAACATCCCCACAAAGGTCCAGAATCGTTTTTATTGTCCAGACAGGCATTAGTGAAGAGGAGCATCAGACTCAGCTGCTCCCTAAAATGTTTCTAAGTTTTGCTGAGTTGTTGAATCCCTGGTTACTAGCTTCAAGGTATTACCCCCCTTTAAACTGCCACACCTCATGGAGGCCACTTGCATACAAGAGACTGACATTAATGACACTAAGTAACTCCTTGGACTGTTCTTTTTTACTTTCTTTTTTTAATGACAACCAAGTTGACAGTTTTCTCCCTGAATCTTTATGATACTCACAGACCCTGTATCTGTAATTGTTCCTCTGCCTGTAATTTTCCCTCTTATCCTACTTAGCTCCACTCTCTGGATCTTCTTGCTACTTAAGGATTTTTTCAAATGTCTGGACCAAAGTTGTCCTGATGAGCTACATCAGAGCTGGGCCAAGCTAATACAGACCCAGGCCCAGAAGAGGCAGGGGAGGTTACAGCAGAGGTTACAGTAAGATTTTACAAGAGTTTAGTTTCCATGGCTGGACTGGACACATGGAGTAGAATTGATTGCACAGTGACTTGGTTTCAGCCTACTTTGCAGCAGTGTGTAAGTTAGGTGCCTAATTACTGTAAGCTTCCCTCCTGTCAGGAGAGACAGAGAAGCTTCTCCAGGCAGAGAATTAGACCTTAATGGCCTAAATAAATATCTGTAGATGCCATCCTCTCCTTTCCTAACTCTCTCTCCCCAGAGGAAGCTTTTTCTAACAACGGCAAGTAGGTAATTTAGTAAGAAAAATTCTGTACTTCCTAGGATGAACTCAGGTCTTTACTGACAATAATTTCTTATTGAAAAAACAAGCATTTACCCAACATTTACTGATAAATGATTAATGCTTAAACTCTTACTCACAAATTTTACTTCTAAGTAGTTCTACTAAAATCATGCAGATCATTTACATGAGTGCAAAGAGTTACATGAATGTATTCAAACCGCTTTTTAAAAGGTTGTAATTCACTCTGCTTACTCTTGACTCAGGATCCAATGCTGTTACTGACAATTTGTGAAGCACATAGCTGCCTCAAGGCCTCTCAGATATATAGATGTGGGAAGGAGAAGGGTAAAAGGCTGGAGACAGCCTTTGACACGGACCTAAGAATTAAAACTCTTGTCCCAGAGCAGAATTAGAGACCTTGGAAAATTGAATTTACAGTCTTATTACTGCTGTTGAGATGGAAAGGGTGCTGGCAACTGTGCTGAGAGAAGCCATAACATGGTCTTGATAAGTAATCACAAACCACAAAACACAGCACCATTTATGGCAGCAAGGGCTTTAGCAGCTTTTTGGCCATCAGCCTGAGATGTCTTCTCTGAATATCACTGAACTGTTTCCTGCCAGAAGCTCCTTGAGGTTTAGAAGCTCTTGGAAGAGATTTAGTCCTCCACACCAGGAAAAGGAGAAACCTTTTAGCCAAATGCCTGCCACATAAACCCTGTTTGTAAGAGGTAGAGTCCTCCTCAGTGTACCAAGAACAGCCATGGGAGGCAGAAAGAGGTTGGCTTTGTGCTACATGAACAGTCCACAGGATGATCTGATTGTTCCATTTCCCTAAAATTTGCTCAAGGAAGTAGAACACTTTAAATGAAGGAATCTTCTCCTATTTTATGCATGTCTTGAAGGAGAATATATCACACTTACCCTCTACTACTTCTTCCCAGGTCTCTTCGTGTCTAGCCTCTCTGCACGGTCATTCCACGTGTCTGAACAGGCTGCATAAGATCCAGCCGGGCCAGGAAATCTCCATGAAAATGCTTTTGCAAGCTCATACTTAAGCAGCTCCATGTCATCAGGGTCTTGTCCTCATCCAGCATAAAAACACCTTTTATTACATGTAAAAAGGGTAGGTAAGAGCCCAGGGGATGAGGTTATGTTGAGGTTCATGTTCATACCACAGCTTTTTTCCTGTTAAGTTCTCCAGCTCTTTCCCCCCTGCAACAAGAGGGCAAGTCAGGCACAGAGGTCCTCCAAGTGTGCCAGGATCCTGTGCCTGGTGGTAGCTAAACATTTCCACTGCCTTTTTATTTACACTCTCATGTTCTAAGTGCTCTTTGAGTTGCAGAATTTCCTCACCGTTTTCCTTTATACCTTCCAAGTTGGTTTACCCCACTTAGGAGGGGATCCTTGACAGGAGGACTCTCTGTGATGTGAGGGGTCAGAGCCACCATTGGGCTTTTTATCCTTTCTGAATTGTGTCAAATGCCAGCGCAGAACACCCATGGGCATTTGTATACATTTGCTTCTGTGACACACATGCTTTGTGTCGCAGTACACACATAGGAACATACTTTTCCTCATTTTCTACTATTTTGTCTCATAGTCACGTAATTTTTTTCCTTTATCCCTTTCCCTTCTCAGGGAGATCTCATGTTCAGTTGAAAAGCTGTTCTGAACACATCATTGGGAGACATCCTGGTTCATCAGGGCTCTGGTGCTAAAAAGAAGGGTATCTGAGCCTCTGGCTAAAGCCAAATACGTTCTGGGACACATAACTGCCTTATTTACCCATGGTTGCCCTCATCAAGCCAACTTTCAGTTTCCTGAAGCCCCACTTGTTACATGTTTTTGAGCTTCATTTACTACTGAACAGGCATAGACCCCATAAATCTTAGTCATGCAAAAAGTTCGAATGATTGCAATCACAAATAAAAATTATGGGGGTGAGTAGGGGTTGCTGGATCAGTTAACTAATTAATAAATGTCAATAAAGTGCTTGCAATGAAGGAAGTTGTGGGAGTTCAGCACATTCTAATTAAAACGTCAGATTTACTTCCACAAGTTAGTCACGGACTTTGCAAAAGATTGCTGCTTCTAGAAATTAAAGTACTTGAAATAATTTATTTTTCACAAGAATTGCGTTTAAACCTACATAAAAATTTGTATTCCATATATCAAAAAATATAAAATGAATTATTAAACAATGTTAACTGATAGCTTAGAGTTGTCTGGAGGAAACCTTGCAGTCTAACCTTTTTTTATTAGAATCTACTGTGCACCATGTGGAAAGACACTTATTTTTGACTCACAGAGGAATTCAAATAGTGAGTAGTGCGATAAGAGTTCTCAAAAATATTTTAAATACTTCCATTTAATGCAGTATTTTATGAAGTCATATTTTGGGATACGAGATATTTTAAAGATGAATTAATCACATCTGATTCCACTTAGCTATAAAGCACAAAGGAAAAAGAAATGTCAGGCACTACTGTTTTTCTTCTGGTTCTCAGAACCAGTCACAGAAATGCAATTTATGTGTATGCTGATGTAAAATGGAAAGTAAAAGGACCATGGTTAAGCATTCCCCCTGGATAAAAAATAAAATGTGTTATTTTGCCACAAAATTACAACATTTGCAAAATATTAGGCTTGGTGAAACATTCAGATTCCCAGAAGAGTATTTCAAATGCTTTAGCAGCTAATGTTTTCCTCTCTTCTTCCAGCCTTAGGAAGAAAGATTGTCAGATTAATAGACTAGAAGGAGGAGGTGTATTGGATACACATTTTTGATTCAAATATATAAATACAACACTTTTTTCTATTATTTTTGTGACTAGAAAAGCAGTTTATTTAAACTTTAATATTTTAGAAGTTCCCTTTGTCACTAAATCAGCCCATTATAACATTCATTTTTCTCTAAAGCAGTTGTCCAGTTTGTGTTTTTACCACATCATTCTCCTTTTTTTAGTTTTAAATAAATGATCATGTATCTGCAGCTCACACAAGGTAACACCTATTCCAGAAACAGTGACACCACTATCATCAGGTGTATTTTAAGAATTAAGTGCTACTTAAGGATACAAGTAAAAGTGGGTTATTTTTTTTCTTGCTATTTATTTATACTCCTTTTTAAAAAAAAAAAGGAATACATGCATGCCAGGTGGGGTTTTAGAAGCTCTCAGAGCTTTATTCTAAATTTCTTAATATAAAAGGATAGTTCCCATGGCAACCATTACATCATTTGGCATGCATACCTGAGGAAAACAGAACTGTTTAATAAAGAAACACACATTCACCATTGTGTGATGTGAATTGATTTGCTTGTTGCCTAATTATGTTTCCTAAAAACAGAAGACTGCAACAGTTTTCAGTGTCAGCATGACCACTTGTTAAAATTATCCTTTCTGCTCCCAGCTCTTTGCAGCTCCAAAACTCCCTCTGCCATTCATTTCTTAGAAGCCTTGACACTGTTCAACTGTTGTTGAAAAGGAACGTACTCTGCCAACACCATTTTTTTCTGCATGCTTATGCTTTCTTTGACATTGAATGCTACCAGAGATTTTCTGTATAAAAATAAAATAAAATAAAATAAAATAAAATAAAATAAAATAAAATAAAATAAAATAAAATAAAATAAAATAAAATAAAATAAAATAAAATAAAATAAAATAAAATATAAAATGAAGTTAAGTAAATGCAGTTTGTCTCCTAGAGATGAATGGTTTTGCTACGGGTATTTGTTTTGAAATGTTTTTCACACATTTTACTAATTTCTTGAAAAACAATTTGGACTACTATCTTAGGGACTATGGAAAGGACAACTACTTTTTGTGCTCACATCTTCTACATACAACCCATTTACAAATATTACACATTCAGTCTAGTGAGTTAACAGTAAAGATCTGTAAGCAAAAGTTGGTGTTATCCAATATCCAACTTTTCCTATTGGTCAATATTTTCTCTCACTTCTTTTTTTCCCATTCTATGTATTTTCATTTAATTTCCGCTTCTCAGACTGTAATCTCTCCTGAGTACCTGTCTCAGTTCTTGGGGATGTTTAAAACCTAATTCTTTCTTCATTTCCTAACAATTAATTATTATCAACTATTATCTATGCCTAAGCTTGAAGTAATTCTCTTGACTCCTTCTTAATTTTTGTATGTTTCCTGCATAAGACTCTGCTTTTTGATAAAACAAGAAAATCCTTCTGTCCCTCTGATTTGTAATTTCTCTAGTGATTATTTGAATTCTGTCTTTCTTTAACTAAATAAAATTGGGAGGACATGCCTCTGCTTGTCAATCTGGAAAAAAATATGGGGTGAATATTTAACTACCTTAAGCTTCATGAGTAAAATATAAAAAAGAATTAAAAAATATAAAATAAAATAAAAACCAAACCAAAACAAAAACCCACCTCAAACTATTTTNGAATTTCTCAAATTATTTTTTTTTTTTTTTTTTTTTTTAATTTATGAGGGCATATATTTTCTAAGATTTAAACCCGAACTTTGAAACAATAAAATGAATACAGGATCTGCCTTCAAACCCTGTACCTTTGAAAAATGCTGCAACAATTACGCTACTGTCTCCTTAGGATAAGTGCTGTTTAAGTTCATTCATTTCCTAGGAAATGATTTTCTGATCTATCAAGGCAAATAGGTACTGTGGGATGCAAAATTAATCAAGAAAAAGGAAATGAGGTATTTTTTTATGTTGCTTTCTCTCAAAGAAACCTCTCAATATTACAGCGGACTAAAGTGAAGACAAGTGGCCAAAGATAAAGGGAAGAACAGAACTTAGAAAAGGGTTGAGCCAGACAGCACTTTTCTGAGAGAGAGAAGAGCATAATCTTTTGTGGATGACTGAATTTCACTAATATAAATGGTAAGGCGTTCTACAGAAAGTTCTTTTCTCTTTGTCTTGTATCTAGGAATCGCAAAATAAACAGTCAAAAAATGCGTTCAAATTAGTCGTAAGTTCATAGCTTTTCAGGGGCTATTGTTACCCTGAGCTCCTCAGGTGCATTGAAGTTATTTCTTCTCAGTACTAGTTACACAGAGAATTAAGGCAACTCAGTGTCACAAGATTGCCACTCTTTTGTTCAAGCACTATGTACTCATAAACATATGACCAAATTCATCTTCATGATTGATCCAGCTCCTTTACATCCTCCTTCAGGGTTAGAATAGCTAATGCCTTAGTTTCAAGGGGTTTTATATTCCTTGGCAATTTTGCATAGCTAAAAACACTTAGATATATTTTTCAATTTCATAAAGAGGTTTAGAGGCAGAAATTTCCTCATAAAACTCCTCTTTTTGCTGTGTAGTGCTTTGTATTCCCAAGTTCTTACTTATGACCTTTCATGCTGGAGACAGATTACACCTAAACAGACAACACCTCAGTCTTCAGAGAAGGCTTTCACGTCAGAAAAAGATGAAATAAAAGTGGAGACAATGTAGCACTTTCATTACTTTCAAAGGTCTGCAAATCTCTAGCGCTTTAGCAAAAAAAAAGTGAAGAAATTCCTGGCCATGCACTTATATGACCTTGGTGGAACTCGTACAAAGAGTAACAAGATACATTTTTATTTAGAAACATTATTTAATTAATATTTTATTAATCCAAATATGTGTGCTGAGATTTGAAAACTTGACTCTGTGTTTATTTTTTCCACTGGGTATAGGCCCAGGAGCCCAAGAACTTTTGTATCTTCTGTGAGAAATTAAAGAGGGAATCTCTGTTAATACAATCCTCTCAGTCTGGTTTACATGAGGCCTATAAAAGTGTATCCCTGCAATGGCTGGGTGACTGACAAGCTAATAAGACACTGACTCCACGACTAGTCTATCACTCTAATTCACCATAAATCTGTCCTGCAGCCACAAGAAGCAATCTGATTCCCATATCTGCACAGAGTAAAAACATTTTTTCCAACCAGATGGCAAAAGAAACCGTTTATGTCACTGATCTGGTAAAAAACTGCTCATTTGTTTTCTTGATTTATATGTCGTGTAGATCAATTTGCATTGCTTCATGAATACTAGTGCTAACAAATGGAAATGTGTAACTGGGGACAAGAACTACGACCATCCTTTTGGACAGCAAAAGTGAATTTATTGCATTTAAAAATGGCTGTATATCTGTGAACTGACTAGATCATAACTTGTGTAGAGTTATCCTAAAATGTTTACCTGTGCTTTTCATGCTGAGATAGAGAGAACCTCTCCTCTCCTGCAGTTAGCCTCCCCTCAGACCTGGGAGGGCAGCAGTTTCAATTAATACCATAGGCTGCAAAGCTCTTTTTAACAGGACAATTGGCTGTATTCGTCCAAATATAAGTGAGGCCAGCTAGGAGAGTTCTCAATAACTCTACCCTCCTTAAGCTTCTGTCGCCCAAGATGATGCTCTGCATACAATGTTATTCGAATAGTTAGTACACTGAACTCATGCTTCAGTTTAATACAGCTAGAGAAAATCTAAAGTGAAATTCAATGTGCAAAACATTCAATCAAAAACTGAATTACAATCTCAATTGTGGAGCAATTCCAAGAAAAGGCAAGTCAGTCTGATAACAAGAATGCAGAGTGATGCAGGCTCAACAATTTACTTTTCTTTTTATTGGATAAATGAAAATTATGTTCTCAGTGCCAGGCACGTTCTACTACAAGCATAATAAAGGCATTGATTCTGATCTAAATTAGAAACACAAGGAAAAGAGAGGAATAGGGGATTTGCCTTTGACTTCAGTGAAGCAGTAATTCACCATTTTTTTGTTTTGTTGTTGTTGTTATTTTTCCATTATTACTATTATTATTATTATAGTTAATATTATATTGTAATATATACAGTATAAAGAAGCCTTTCTTCCACAGTCTCACAATACAAGAAATAAAACCTGAATATTCTAACATTAATGTGAAGCACTGGAGTGTGTGAGCCTCCATTGCTACTTTCTTGTTGCAAGACTTAAGCATTTTCCATATCTCTGCTCTGGACACACCCTGGCCTAATTTTGCCAGTGTGGTGGAATGAGACTTAGATGAACAACAGGCATTCAGCAAATATCAAAAAGAAATCTGCATGCGGTGGCAGAGACGGAGCTGGAGCTGCGTTAGATCTACACACAGCACGTGCCCATGTGAGCCAAACCCTGGACATATGTCAAGAGCTTTAGAATCTCAATCTGTGCATGGCTATCTCCACTTAAAACCTGTTAAGGTTGCACCTTAATCCTGTTCCTGAAACATCACTTAGTGATGCAAAATCAGAGGTCTGTGGAGAATACCATTCTATAGGTTTGGTGGATATCAGTGGAGGAGATATAGTCACGTCCAATCTTACTTGTTTTGGTTTAAGTCCTTTCTTGTTATCACAAGCCTAATCATATTAACTGATTTTGAAGATTTTTTCAGCATCAAGAGGCTGATTCCCCATGTTTTTCTTCTGATAAAGCCTCTCAGTCAGGTGAATTCAACTGAACAGTATGAATGTCTCATTTTATTTACCATAGAAGCAATATAAATGATCAACATAATGAATTATTGACATAAAAGCATAGAGAATAAAAGAAAAAACATAGACAAATATTTATTTGCATTATTTAATGGGCTTGCTTTGGCCTTGATCTCTGTTCTTTGTTGTTTGCTCTCCATGTTCATTTGAACAACCAGGTTTTATTGGAACAAATGCTCACAGAAAATGAAGTTAAAAGTCATGAGTATTTGCAGAGGCCAAATATTTAATTCAGACAAAAATTATCATTATGGAAATGCTTTCTCACTGTGTGAGAGATCACAGTAAATCACTCAGCAGATCTTTACAAAACAAGGCAATATATAGGACTGATTTGAAATCACAAGTTTGAAAGAGTAAATGCATTTAAAAGGATGCACATTCAAAGACATGAATTGTTTGATAGAAAGCATAAAAAACCAGAGCTGACATTCATGATATTGCATGGAATCCATAGAAGGGAATTAAGATTATTTTTAAAAAAAATCTGTTAAACCTAAATTTAAAAGGAAAACTGTGTTTTAAACTGTTTTCTCTATACACTTTAAATTGTTTTATTTCCACTCATTTCACCACAAGATGAGAAAGCTCTAAGCTGAGTTCTCCGCTCTAAGCTTTCTGTTGCTAGCTGATACATTCCATGTCAGGAGAGTATATTTTGATTTTGGAATGAAAATGCTAGCAATCAATATTCCTCAGTAAATTGTGTATTTTTGTCAAGGGAAGAACAAAAACAAACAAGTAAAACCCACTAAAACAAAAAATGCAAACCAAATGGTCAGAAGTAGCTGTAATGAGAAGAATGTCCTTTGAAATTGCAATCTTGCTTTCTTTCTCACTATTTTTTTAGGCAGACCAAGCTTCTCTCTTGTCAAGTTTTTCCCTTGAGTAGGAGAGCTGATGAGTATTGATTCAGTTCACAAATATAGGTTTGTGGTGCTGAAAAATTAAACTTTGTCATTTAGTACAATCCAATTCTGTGATGTATTATTTTATGTTTTTTTCAGAGTAAATTATTTTCTATCAAGTTATCTAGACAATATCTAAACATTTCATCTTAGCAAGAAGTATCAGTAAAAGGAAACTAGTGTATTTTGATAGTTTTATATTTCCTGTAAAACATTTTTTACAGCTCTTTTTAAGGTCTCATATACTTTAAATTCCCCAGATAAATCTTATGTGGCTTTTATTTCTTTCTATTTCTGTCAGCTCAGGACCTCCACAGAAGAGCTCTCACAGAATCATATACACAGAATTCATACCCATGAAAATGATGGAAACAAATGGCAATTGATTATGCTTGATCTCTGAAAGTGACGTATTCCCCTCTTTAAGAGTAGTTGAAAGCAGTCTCCAGAACTGACCATGTGACTGACACATATAAAGATGAGCTGGCTAGCTAATTAAATATCTGCATAAAACTAGTGTCTGTAACTCAGGTTTTGTCTTTGTTGTTGGTATTTTCTTTTTAAGCAAGAAACATATTTATTTAGCCATGTTTTTGTTATCATATAACATATCCTATTTTATACCAGTGAAAATTGTGGAGATCATGCAACTTATGGATGCAATGTGCATTAAGTAACTTGACGCTGTAAGCAGGAGGAAATTAGATATGTTTTGTGCTTTCTGACTTGATTAGAGTGGAAGTGAAATGTGTGAGTTGTAATTCTTTGCTTTCTATTCATTCAGGAGTTTGGTTTTGAGATGTGATTTTTTTTTTAATGGTAGTATTTGCTGAAGTGACATTGGATTTGCTAGATGTTCCAATGATTTGATGTGTTTATTGTTCTCATCTCCTGTTGAGCACCTACAGGCAGCATGTAATAGAAACACACATTTTGATCTTCAGGACTTTTTCTATATCTCAAGATTGGATTATCTCTTTATTTGCTATTGATGTATTTAGCTTTTAAGGACTTTATATTTCCTTTCGTTTTGGCGGTTTTCTGTTAACTCAGGAAGACTCTATAGTTACAACAGGCTGAGTTTTGCAACTCAGACTGGAAGTGTCTGAAACAGGGTACAGTCACGCAGTAGAAATCAACATCTTTAAAGAGTGGAGTTCTAGGAGCAGCAATTATCTGCGCATGATTACCTCCTAACCTGCTAAGTGGCTAGTTCACATCTCCTGCCGTCAGTAAACAACCAGGGGCTGATTAACAGTCTTCTTATCATTCCAAACCCCTCTGATGTATGCTGTGCTACTTTTGACCTCTTTTTTTTCAATTCTATGTGTGTTTCTAGAGTAGGTTACCGATTTCAGTAGTGGAAAGAAGAGAGTAATTCAGCGTGCTTGATCTAAAATGGAATATCCCAACTGAATACAAAAGACTTACTGTCTTACCTGATGTTATTTTATAAACCCTTTTCCTACCCTCACAACATACTTACTTTCACCGTATCTTGTTATGAATCCCTAAACCTATTTTTATTGCCTTTTTACTTTAAGCCATGTAAGTATTTATATCAGAATACACACTGACAATATTACAAGTAGAAAACAGGCACAAAGTATCCATAACCCTGGTAATAGAATAAGATTTTCATGTTGCTTAAATAATACCTTAGCTTTATTCTTAAGACAATTGTATTGCAAAGCTTATACTAATCTGATTCCATTCATTTCCTATCTAGATGGCTGTTATGGGATGTGTAGCTTGCCTCTTATGAAGTAAATGAAAATCATCAATTAAGTTTGCGTTATTCACCAAAGACCTTATAGGTTGTATAGCTTCTGGTTAATAATACAGTTTCTGTAACAATGACCTACATGGAATTTTTTCTCCCTTTTCCCCAGTTTTCTGCACCTGTTGTTCTGATAAAAGCCTTCAGTTCACTAAGAACTTGATAAAAAGTTAAGTTGCTGTTGACAACTATTGAGACAAGAAGTTAGCAGCAGAGGTTGTTAACAATTGTGTAAGAATATCCAGAGCAACTTGAATGAGGAAAGCAGAAGTACATTTTCTGAAGTTATTCAAAGGTTTATGCACACCTCAAGGACAGCTTATAAATAATAAACTCTATTGATTTTGTGTGAAACAGAGATATTATGACACCTCTTAATCTGAAAAGCATTACATTCTTTAATAGGACATATCTTTACTGCCACTTTTTATTCAAAATCCTGCTCCATGTCACCTAATTGTATCAACAGGATAATTCCTTATAGACAATATCCTGGGTATACAGCCAGACAATTTGACAGTTAAGTTCTGCTTAGATCGAACACAAATTTTGCAAACTCTTTTGTATGTCTTTCATTGAATAATTTTACTTATACATTTCTCACATGAGTTTCTGAATAGTCCAGAACTTCCTTTGTCTTCTCAGTAAGAAATCTAAGCTACAAACTTCACATTACAGATCAGTAGAATTTGTTTCTAAATTTCTGTCTTGCTTTAAGTGAGTTAAACTCTCGAATTTCTGTTTCTATGGATAATCTTTCTAATGTGGTCTTTCTAACTATTATTCAGTCTTCATTTTACATTCTCTTGCCTCTTTACTTGGAGGGGGAAATTACTTTCCAGTAGACTAAAATTTGTATTGTTCTTGTTGTAGAAAAAAAAAAAAAGTAGCTATTCTTCAGAGACTGTAATAATATGTTTTGGGGTCCAAAGCACAAAATAATGCAAAGAGTCAATGAGGCATCCTAAGAGTTTCTCAGATAAAGAACCATATAAATGGCTATTAGAATATATCGATGAAATAACAGTTCTTGTAGGTGAATGTATCCTCTGCTGTAGATAAGATGCCAAAAATTTTTTTTGTAGCTAATGTCATAACAAAACCCCAGAATCCTTCTTAGTAATTTCTGAAACCTTTTGTCATAATTCTTTTCTAATCTGCATATTTGAAAATTAAACTTTGAAACTGAACTTTGGGTGAACACTAAGTTTTCATGCACTATAAGAGTTTATTTAGAACTGCATAAAGTCAGAAATAACTTGGAACTCTGAGTTTACAGAAAACAGAAATGTCATAAGCTCTTCTGTGTCAGTTCCAGCTGAGGTATATTGATAGGGTGGTTTACTGTAAAAAGTAGGTTATCAATACACAGATGTAGTTAGAAAATTAAGGTTCTGACACAGATATTGACAGTATGAGAAGGAACAGTAGAGGCTAGAAAGAAAAATAAGTGTTTACAGAAAAAATGAGTAGAGTTGAATCTTAAGGAATATGCTGTAAGTTTTAAAAAGAGACTAAGAAAGAGTCTTGTTCACAAATAAAAACTTAAATGTAGATGTTGCTATGAAAGCAGATTAGGGTTTCCTAGATGAACAGTTAATAAACTCTGCAAGTATTATTTTACTTCCTGACAGAAACATGAACTGCAAAACATCTGTCTTGCCATGACAGTTTACTTTTTGTGCCATAAACCCAAACCAAACCAGACTCATACCACAACAGCCTTCTTCTCCTGGCAGATATGTGCGTTATATTTCCAAAGCCTCTCTGTTTTTTTCTGCATGTAGGAGGAAAATTCTGATAAATCTATTCTCAGTGCCCAAGGTGGGTAAAACTTAAGTTTACGGCAAAAGAAAAGGTTAAAAAAAGGAAGGGAAAATAAAAGATAATTTTATTTCCCCTAGAAACAAGAAAACAGGAAGGAAGAAACCGAAGTGAAAGAAGAAATTAAGAATATAAGAGTAAAAGAGAGCAGAATGTGAATGACACACATCAGCATTTCTGGAGCTAATAACTCAGGACACTCTTTTGTGGCCTGTATGTCTATGCTATGTATTCTGTCCTCTGATGATTCGTGTATGCAGCTGAGCTAAGAAATGTCATGACTGTAGGATTGCTTTGATATTCATACAGAAAGAAAATTCTCCATTCCTTCCATTGAAAATTGTCACTTTTTCTTTTCAGCCAGAAACAGCCTAAATGACAGCTTGTTACTGTCCCAAAATGGTAGCTGACAGATTAAACATGTTACTGAGCTTGCATTTTTTTCTATGAACACCTGGTAGTGGACAACATTTCTATATAGCTGAGGCCACGTCTTGATATTACTGTTATTTTTCTATAAACTATGTTAACTTAATTGACTACTGAAGGATGAGATAATCCCAGTAGATCCACACTAAATTAAATTACCTTGAGAACATAGCACAAACTGCCTTGTCTTGCTGTTGATTCTAATTCTGAAATCAGAACCTCTTTGGCATGATTTTCAAAAGTGACCCCTATGTTTTCATTATCTGTGCATGTTTAGCTGGGGACAAGGCATTAGGCTTATCTTTCATTTTCTGAATCTTCTTTGAATTCTGAATATCAAATCCTTTAAAGTTTCTGTTGTTGGATACTCAGAATTGCCAGGTACCTTTGTAAATTGTGGCCCTACTCTCAGTAGATATTCACTAAGCCCAAGTTATCATCACTTCCTTCTAGCTTTGTGGTCACAAATTAAAATTGGTATGACCTAGTTCTTATAAATGTGGCACTTGAGATTTACATCCCTCTTTAAAACTGTCTCTGTACAAAAGAATAGCACATCCAAGATGGATATTTCTATCAGGGAACTTTTGTGACTGGCAACAATTTGGGGAGGTTTTAAGATTTCACTGTTTCTTATTATATTTTGTGCCTTGTTTTTGGTTTTTATTATTTTGTTATCTATTACTTCTATTTAAAAAAGACAAAGTCAGAGTGATTACAAGGTAAAATACGGCTTGGCTTATCCTCTGCAGCAATGCCATTAGGGACTGAAATGCCAGCTTTAACACAGAAATTTTCGTTGCCTCCTGACACTGAGCCACACTACACCTGCCAGTCTCCCAGTAGTCAGTTTTCTTGCTTCTTTTTTTAAAACTAAGCTGAAGCATCTAATTAAGTTTAAAATAGAATGGCCCTGGGAAGAACTCTTCTGAAAGCTGCAGTAGAGATAGCAGCTCGTCTTCACTGGGGGCTAAGACTCACAATACCATATTCTTTCATGAAATCACGAGAGCTTTATGTAAGCAAAAGTGAGACTTTTGCAAAGTCAGCCAGCACAAAGCAACCATGTAACTAAAGAAAAGAATTTTACCTACAGAGGAGAAATTAACTTTCAGGGAGAATGAGTGCCAGGTAAAATGCAAATGGATGGATGGATGAAGAGCATTTGTGCTGGCATGGAGTTCCTAGGCTTAGTTTGGCAACAGTGCAGTTAAAGGGAGAAGAAAAATGGTTTAATAGGGTTCAGCACATTGTTCTGAAAATTTCAGCTTGATTTAGTAGCAAAATCTCCACTGTTGTTATCATAGTCAGTGTAAAGCTCTAGCCTCTTTTTCCAAGGAAGTCTTCTACATGAGAAAATGTTAGGGCCCAGAGGCATAAACTGAGATGAGGAATTGTTGGTTGAGTTTGTGCATGAACTACGAAAATCAGTTTCAACTGCATCCGAAAGGCCTGATCCTCCATGCCTGCAGTATTGTTTGAATTTATTAACTTCAGTCAGCAGCTGAATGAGGGTCAGATTGTGATTTTGAGATACAGGTCAAATCCAATGAACAGTAGATCTGAAAACTATAGTAGAAAAAAGCCCAAGTAATGCAAATCCCTTTTTTCATCTCTGTCTTGTATCTAATGAAAGAAAAGAGCAATTTATTGTGTTATATATTGTTTTCTTCACACTTTCTCAGCTGTATTAGCTAGATAGAATAAAATCACTTTTACTTCTAATGAATAATATTTGATTTGTATAAAACAAAGATGTTTTAACATACAGAGTACTTTTTAAGCACCCTACAAAAAGAGAACACTTGATCACAAAGTACTTGTCTGTTCAAATGTTGATTTTGTTGAATTTACCAGAGTTATGGTCCCTGGAATTTTTTTTTTTCTTTATTATTATTTTTTCCATAGCCAGAGATAGTGAACAAATCAATAAGTGCTTAGAAAAATCCTTGAGAGTTAAAAAAAATTCACTTCTTTTTTGCAATAAGCCTTGAAAAGAATTTTTTTTTGCCTGGAATTTAACCTGGTATAGAGAAAAAGTACTTAGTAGTATGAAGAGGAAGCATAATCAAATACCAGTTATCCAGTTTCTCCCTTTAAATTTAAATTTAGTTTATATTGATATATGTAGTGTTTGATATTTTTTCACAAAAATAGCATCTCTAAGTGTATGGCAATTGTATCTGGCAGTAACAAGGTCTGTTGACTACAGAGGAACTGTTCATTGGCAAAGCTGTAATCTCTTCCTTTGGTTCCTCAGGTAGAATTATTAAAAGCTAAAATATCTTCTTTTTCTACTCTATAACTGTATCAATGATCAAGAGCATTCAGAGAATGCAGAGAAAAGATAAGTATACACTTTGGAGTGAATATCAAGAAATTATCTTGTTAAATCTTAGTTTTGCAGGTGTCTTATTAAATCATAGTTTTTCAGGACATTACCAACAATAAACAGCAAGCGGGATGGGGAAATGGTGTTTGTAACACTTAGACTATCAAGATAAAATCCCTGCAACAGGTCTGCTTATTTGCTTTGCAGAGGTACACTTGTAAAAGACAAAAAAGGTACAATTTTAAAATATGCACCCAAGATAGACATATTCAAGAATCTTTACAGGAAGGTGATCCCCCAGCACCTGATAGCCTGCAATCATCTGTAAAATCTCTATTAAAAAGACAGTCATCTCGCCTCTGTAATATAAATATCATCTTGACAGAAAGTAGGAATAGCTTTTTGTAGTGTTTTCCTGACAAAAATTAAAAATTTTAAGCCTGGAATATGGTAATTCTAAGGGGAAAAGCTCTCAGTGCAATAACTACTATGATCTTAACATCTAATTTAAAGGCTAGGGTAAAGGATAGCTGCAGCTGTCGAACATTATTTCAGATTCATATTTCAAGTTTAAAACTAGTAAATTATTACCCACATAGAGAAAATTATTTTCTACATGTCTTTCCAAAATACTCTTTCCTTAGAATCCTTTCTTCCTACTGTCTAATGTTTTGTGATTAGTTCTTTCTCCTGTGTTGGCAATTGACGATGGTGACAGCAATGTTTCCAGTGCCAGCATCTCCTTCTTTCACTGTTTTCCTTTTTCTTCATAAAGGTGGTGTGGGAAATGAAAGGAAGAGAGAATAATATATATAACATAACAACAGAATGTTCTGTTTTCCTTACATGCACTCATGACTTTCAGCAATATCATAGACTTCTCTTTCTATGAAACGATTTCTTTTTTTTAATAGTTCCACTCCTCAGAGAGAAGTATTGTAAGTGGGGTTTTTTAACATATTTGTGCCTAGACATAAAAGTAAATTCTAGGGGTATGTTTAGCAAATGTACTACCAGAACACTATTAATAACGAATGTTGAGTGTTTAGAGAGAAAAAAAGGCATGTTAACTACTCCCAGAGGCTGCCATTAAGATTTTCTTTAACAAAAAAATCTCACCTGGAGAGCTTTCAAATGAATTCCTAAAACTGGCAGTCCTTCCTTAGCAATTTCTCTTGTAGGAAATACAGATATTATATAACACCAAAAAAAGAAAACTCCTTAAAATGTTTATTATTCTCAGTGCCATTCTCCTTTTAGTTTCTGCAAATTTTCTGGAAATTACTTCCTATGTGGAAGATGCCCCTCACATCAGTGTGCTATCAATGTTTACAGCCCTGGAGCACTGCACTTCATGATGATCCAGCTCAGATCAGCCAGGTGCTGCCCTAGATAGCAGTCTTTCCCTGTGGGCACACCCTGGTTTGTAATATAGGCATGCAACCTACTTTAAAAATTCCCACCCACATACACAGAAACACTCATGGAGTTAGCCTTTTCCTTGCTGAAAGCAAGACTTTTAGGAAATACCCTCACTGGAGTATTCACATTTCTACTTGATAAGCAAATCAGTAACAGGGGAGCCTGTAATTTGGTTTAGTGTGACCTAGCTCTCAGATATGCAGCCAGTAATGTTTATGTTGTGTTTATGCTTGGGTTTTGAGGGTTTTGTTACTACACAGTAACTATTCTGTGATTCTATTTATAAAGCAAACCTCTGCCTCATTGAAATATTCCTCTTTATAAACTTTCTAAAGACAACACAGTTTAACCAATGTAGAAATTTGCAGGCCTTTATGGACCATTTTTAAAGAAGTGGTATGATATGGTGGGCTAACCTTGGCTGTATGCCAGGTGCCCACCAGAGTCATTCCATCATTCCCCTCCTCAGCCTGACAGGTGAAAAAAAATACAAGAGGCTTGTAGGATAAGAACAGGGAGAGAACACTCACCAATTTCCATCATGGGCAAGACAGATTAAGCTTGGGCATATCAGTTTAATTTATTGCAAATCAAATCAGAGTAAGATAATGAGAAAGAAATTTTGAAAAAAAAAAGAGATTTCCCTCCAATTCTCCCTTTCTCCCAGGATCAACTTCACTTGAAATTTTCTCTACTTCCCCAGTGGTGTAGGGGCACAGAGAATGGGGGCTGTGGTCAGTCCATTGCACGTTGTCTCTGCTGCTCCTTCCTCCCTGGGGAGAGGACTCACACTCTTCCCTTGCTCCAGCATGGGGTCTCTCCCACATGAGACAGTCCTTAACAAGTTGTCCCTTATCAGTCCTTCCCACGGGCTGCAGCTCATGCGGATCATCCAAAGGGTTGCAAATCCTGCCAGCAAACCTGCTCCTCTCTTCACGGGGCCACAGGTCCCGCCAGGAGCCTGTTCCAGCACAGGCTTCCCACAGGGCTACTGCTTCCATTAGGCACATCCTCCTGTTCCAGTACGAGGTCATACATGGGCTGCAGCTGTATCTGTGCTCCACCACAGACCTCCATGGGCTGCAGGAAGACAGTGGGAGCTGCAGGGGAATGTGCTCCAATGCCTGCAGCACCTCCTGACACTGGTGTCTGCAGAATGATTTTTCTCACATATTCTCTCTCCTTTTTTAGCTGCAGTTGTGCAGTCATTTTTCCCCTTAAATATGTTCCATCTCAGGGGTACCACCACTGTCTCTGATGGGTTCAGCCTCAGTCAGCAGTGGATCTGTCTTGGCACAGGCTGGCGTGGGCTCTGTCACACACAGGGGAAGCTTCTGGCAGTTTCTCACAGAAGACATCCCTGTAGCCGCCCCCCCCATATTTCCAAAACCTTGTTATGCAAAACCAACATATATGACTAGGAAAATATTTAAAGATCACATATAGAGCAGACCACAGAATTCTCTTACTGGAGTTTTCTTTAGAAAAATGAGCATAAGAAATAGCAAACAAACAAAACAAAAAAATTCCAAACCAAACCAAAACCAAAAACAGAAAAAAAAGCAAAACCACAAAACACAAGGCCCATATGAAAGGATAAAGGAGACTTTGATCCTAGATTGCAGGGTATATATTCAACCACAACGTAATAGTAATGTGATTCTTGTTCTACATGTTAATAAAAATGCTTTAAAACTTCTTACAGAAATCTGTGGGAATTGTTGAACTGGACATTAAGTTTCAGGATAAAATTCAAACTTAAGCTCTGCTGCCAGTAAGAAAAGGGCCTGAAAAAAGGCAGTTGCTTAAGCAGGACATAGGTAGTATATAGGCATTCAATGCTTCTGACCTCCCTACAAAGCGGTAAATTTCCCTCTACATCATTAATCCAATATAATCCAAATCTCTGTAACAATGCCAGTTTTATTGTTTTGATCATTTTCTTGGCAACAGTGTTAGAACTGATTAGCTACAAATTACTCTGACTGAGCCTCCAAACATGAATATGTTAATGAACTATAAATTATGTTCAAAGACATGTCACTCCTGCCTTCCCAGAACTCAACAAAGTTCATTAAACTGTACATAATATGGTGTTAATGCAATTTCCTTTGATGTCAATACAGGAAAACACTGGTCATGTGCTCATCACACTGGTACACATACTGACTACTGTAGTGTTATAATGTCTTTCTATGCATTCCAGGGCAAGTCAATAAGAAAAATAACATCATGTATGTTCTGAGTCAAAAAATGTGCGTATTTGGTGTAGTTAGGTTTAACTACCCTGTTTAATCCTGGAGAAAAATGAAAGTCAGTAGGGGTCCAGTGGGAAACTCACATCAGTAGGAAACTCACATCATCTTAGTCTGATGTATTCATTACTGCATTTATGGACTGTGGACAAAAAAAAATTAAAGCTCAACATTGCAGTATAAATTTAATCCAATCAGTTTTGAATGTTTTCTTTAGAATGTTATAATGTCTGCAACAGATAAACATGTTTCTTTCCATTGGAGCCTAGCTTAGAAGCAGCTTTCTACAGATGTCTGCATCCAGTATCATAAACTTTTATCAGTGAGATTCCCAATGCCCAGTTGGCAAAGGCAGAGAAGCCTTCATTCAGCTGACTTGTGTTGTAGATTCTGACTGGTAACTCTCAGCCTGTGAGGAGACAACCTGTGGAGCAGGGTGCTCTGATTTGTGCTGGTAGAGTCAGGAACTGAGCCACTACCCGTGCTCGTGTTGGCCCATCCATTGTTACAGAATTTGAGCCTGTGTATATATTGCTGATTTAAATAATAATTTAAGGTCATATTCAATTGGTAGCCGCAATCATCAACACTGCCTGAAGACTGTATCAAGCCACATGGATCTCTTAGAAAATATAGGTAGAGAAGACAAGATAGTTTTATGCTTGAACAGAAATTGTTAAGAAATCAGATCGCATTTATAAAAAATAGGTTATATAGAAGTATTTCATTCTCAATCATCTCTATGATTTTTTTTTTTTCAATTACGTATCTATAAAGCAGGGAAATTACTACATTCTTTCCCTCCTCTGTTTGCATACTCTTATGGCAGAAAAATATCTATTAAAATATGCAGATTCTGGACATATTCTTGTGTATGGAGTTCCAGATCTTGTTTAGGAGAAGAAGATTATTTAGGAATTATGCTAATTATATTTTATAGTAATTTATTTCATTGATTCAGGACAAGTTGCATGATTTCTCAAGGGCAAATAGGCCTGACCAACCTAGTGGCCTTCTAGAGTGGAGTGAATGCATCAGTGTACTAGGGAAGAGCTACATGTGTCATCTGTCTCTAAGGCCTTTGAAAGGGTTTTCTACAACATCTGAAGTGGAGAGACAGGAATTTTATGGATAGACAGTTTGGTGGATGAGAAATTGGTTGAAAGGTTGCATCCAGAACGTAATGGTTAATGGCTCACTGTTCCAATAGACATCAATAATGACTTATGTTCTATGGGGTCTGTACTGGGATGAATACTGTTTGATCTCTTCATCAGGGACATTGACAATGGGATCAAATGCACTCCCAGCAGGTTTTATGATGACACCAACCTGTGATGTGCAGATGACACACCCGAAAGACAAGATGCAATCCTGTCCAGAGGCTTGACAGAGGGACCTGGACAAACTCAAGAAGTGGTCCCAGGTGAAACTCATGAGGTTCAACAAGATCAAGCGTAAAGTGCTGCACCTGAGTCAGGGCAACCTCTGGTATCAGCACAGACTGAGGAATGAGAAGATGGAGAGCAGCCCTGCTGAGGAGGACTTGGGGATGCAGCTGGATAAGGGGCTGGACATGACACAACCATGAGCACTCCCAACCCAGAAACCAAATGTGTCCTGGGCTGCATCCAAAGAAGTGTGGTCAGAAAAGTCAGGGAGGGGATTCTGCCCCTCTGCTCTGGTGTGACCCCACCTGCATCCAGCCCTGGAACCCTCAGAACAGAAAGGAAATTGACCTATTAGGGCAAGTCCAGAGGAGAGCCACAAAGATGAACAGAAGGCTGGAGCAACTCTCCTATGAAGACAGACTGGGACAATTGCATTTGTTCAGCTTGCAGAAGAGAAGGCTCTGGGGAGACCTCATTGAGGGCTTTAAGTACTTCCAGAGGTCTTATAAGAAAGATGGGGAACAGACTTCATAGTAGGGCTTGTTTCAGAGGGACAAGGAGTAATTATTTTGAAATAGAAGAGAGTAAACTAAGCCTGGATATAAGGAAGAATTTTTTACCCTGAAGACAATGAAATGCTGAAATAGGTTACAAAGAGGTGATGGAAATATTTAATGTCAGTCTGGGCAGAATTCTGAGTAACCTGGTCTAATTGAAGATATTCCTGCTTATTGCAGGGGGTCAGAATAGGTGGTCTTTTAAGGTCTCTTCCAACCCAAACTATTCTATGATTATTTAGAAAAAACTCCACATACTATTTATAGCTGGTGTTTGATGATTAATAGGGCTGTTGGTCCCTGCATTACACAAAGAAGGCACACTTGGAGACTGCAACAGCCTTAGGTCACTGAGTTCAACCCTCTCCCTTTTAAACGTCAAGGTTTTTCTCCCATCCTTAACTTTTTTTACATAAGAAAGTTCCCATCAAAACTCTTTCAGACTATGTTAAGTGAAATCTCTGAGTTTTTCAACACAGACCCCAGATGTTGAATCCTATTAGAGCTGTGTTCCATTACCACCTTTGCATTCCACTTGTCTAGAAGTCTGCTAGAAGAATTTAATTATATTTTAACAGTTTTCTCCTTTATACGAACACTCTGTTCTTAGCAATTGGAAAGGATTTTCGTAATCTAAAAATTCTTCTATGATTGTAAAAAAGAAAAGCTATTTATTTGATGTCTTTGTATGTCCTTCTAGCTACCATCTGCCTGTATATTGTTTTATTTCCAAAACAAATGATAAACAGATGATATTGTTCCTTCTGCAGTGTTTATTTACATAGGTGGGGCTTGTATTATAGAACTAAGTGCTGCAAGCATCCTGTAATGCACACACAGCTTGGTGCTTGCTGCCAAGTCTATGATTCTTCTGAAGAAATTTAACTTACAATAAAATAAAATATTTAGCAGATGATTTTTAATACCATATTTCTTGAATGCTTTAATGTTTCACAGCAGGTCTCAGTATTATAAAAGTGTGTACAAATTTGTTATTTGAACGCACAAATATGTATAATCAGATATTGATGTTGCAAGGACCACAAAGATATGTTAAATGCATACTTAGGGTATGGTGTCTGAAATTATACTGATATACAGATACTTCACATTTAGAATCCAACCTAGTTATGTAAAAACCTGTCATCTGCATAAGTGAGTTCCCTGCATTTTGACCTTGGATATATATGGACATGAGCTATCTAACTTATCTGACCTCTAGAACAGGTTAATAAAGGATAAACACGTTCAAAGCGATGGATAGAACTTTGAGTCTATAATTTCATTTCCATAAATTAAATGCAGGGAAAGGAAATAGATAACCAGTAATATTGAGAATTCTTTATTTCTTCTTTCTGTCCCTGAAAATAACACAGTTGTGAAATTGTCTGTGCAAATTAATCATATAACTTTAGATACCATGTGGACCATGCCATGCAGAGCTGTAACAAAGTATTTTATAGCATAGAGTTTATCACATTATACAGCAATCTGTGTATTTATACAAAATGTCTAAAGATATGTACACTTAGACTGGGAAATATGTACTGAATTGTTCTGATCTGTAGTGTAAACAAATAACCTTTTTGGAGGGAAGCTCATATTTACGAAAGAAGGAAATGAAGCGATACACTGCAATTAAAATTATAACATTGAGCAACATGATTACAAAAATTGAAATATATCAAATACATATATTATTTTGGTTCTACATAAGATAAAAAACATTTTTTGCTATTATTTGTTCCCAAATTTTAAATATTGCTAAAATGGAACCTTGCAAAAATCCTTGTATCAACTCCACTTCCAGATTTCATAATTCCCTGCCCTTAATTTTAATACTGCCAAACATTTGCAATTGTTTACCTCTGTTGACTTTCAAATAATCACAATGTACCTTTTTGCACACTTCATATAAACACTTCTCAGTTTTTTGTCCTCTTATTTGCAGTCTGCCCGTAATACTGCAAATTGTGGGCTTACAGAATGTTCGCATTTCAAAGTGCAATTTCAGCTCCATCATTATATATGTTCAGTCTCAAATTACCAATTCCTTGTGTTTCACTATCAACAAATGGCTGAAAAAAAATCAATCTGATTGCATGAACAATATAACGTTCTCCATATCCTTTACATCTGCACACAGGCAAACATATGCATTGTTTATGACAATGACTTTTGCCCAATTTCCTTCCAGAAGCTAATAAGGAAATTTAGTAAACATGATAATTGTGATAAAAATTATTCCCATTGCCATATCATTCCATCTGATGTGGACCATTAAGTCTCAAAATAGCATGACCACCATTTTTAACCTTCAAGATCCTCTAGAGTGATGGGGCACTTTGGTACTTAGTTATTTACTCAAATATATAGTAGTTTAATGCAGTTGCAAAATGTCTGATCTGTAGTATTGCATTCTAAAAATATTATCTAAGCTGTATATTAACATTTTTATTAAATAATTATATGATACCTAGTTAAATAATTTCTTCACTCTCCTACACATCTGCTATCTAGCCATAATACACAAGACTACTAACCCAAAACCATGAAAATCAATAAAGCAGAAACAGTAACCAGCCTTATTTTTTTAATACCAGATCTGCATATTCACACTTATCTTGTCATACAAATGGTAAAGAGGGTTTTAAGCAAGTGGTACTATTACTATTATTATTATTATTACTATTATTATTATTATTATTATTATATTTTATTTTATTTTATTTTTTCTTTTTTTCTTTTCCTGAAGTATTAATTGACAGTGTATTCCTTATTCCTCCATAAAGAACACTGCTTCATTTTATCCAGAGAAGGACCTGCGATTCCTGATGGAATACAAGTCAATCATAAGCCAGCAATGTGCCCTTGTAGCCAAGCTCAATGGTACCCTGGGCTGCATTAAGAAGAGCATTGCCAGCAGTTCGAGAGAGGTGATCCTGACCCTCCACTCAGCTCATGAGAGGCTCGTCTGGAGTTCTGTATCCAGTTCTGGGCTCCTCAGTACAAGAAAAAACAAGGAACTACAGGAGATGGTCCAAAGGGAGACCATAAAGATGATTAGTGGACTGGAGCATGTCTCTAATAAGAAAAGGCTAAATGAGAAGCAGCCTGAAGAAGAGAAGTCTGAGAGAGAATCTTATCAATGCAAACAAATATCTTAAAGGAGGATCAAGAGGATGGGTCCAGATTCTTTTCAATGGTGCCCAATGAGTGACAGGAAAAGGGGAAACAGGACCAAATGACAACAGAGGAAGTTCCATTTGAATTTGTGGGGAATAAAAATTTACTCTGAGGGTGACAGAGCACTCGAACATGGTTCCCAGAGAGACCATGGATTCTCCTAGTTCATAGACAAAACCCACTTGGATATGATCCTATGTAACTTGCTGTAGGGTGAACCTGCTTTAGCAGTAGGATTGGACTAGATAGTCTGTTCCAAAGATCTCTTCTAATCAGTCTGTGGCTTTGTTATTCCTTGATTCTGTGATTCATGTGAAACACAACAACATACTACTAAAAAGTTATTGCCTCTAAGATGGCTTATTTTCAGCAGCAAATTATGTGAATACAGCTTATGGCTTCTATTAAGCCTGTCAATAGTTAAAGCTTAAGCATCAAAATGAAAGTTGTGTAATACTGATTGTAGTGGAATCAATGGCAATAACCTCATTGACATAAGTGATGTCAGATTTTCAACCACTATGACATGCAAAATGGCTTTCATTAAAACTACCATAATTATAAGGCCGTTGATGATGCCAAGTCTTAAATTCTTTATTTAGTTGGGTTAAAATCTGAAGTAATGACCTAATAAGACTAAGTACTTCAGAATCTTGACTAACAATAAAAATAAAAAATATAGTAATATATAATGTATTGCATTCACAGCTATACCTTCAGATTGTAGCTACAGGCTACTGTAAGAGTAATGAGAGCCACAAGTAGTAGATTAATGTCCCTATTTTTTTGTTATAATGGTGAAGATACAAACAGATGAACAAACATCCATAGACTGTTTATCTGATCAGTTTTCCAACCAGCAGACATTCCCTAAGTATGTGTCCTCATTCCAGTGTCCAGACCCTGGAGGGCATTTCAAAAGTCAAAGAGGCTTCATGGAATGGCTGATATAACTGTACAGAAACCAGCAGGTGATTTATGATTTGAAATAAGATTTCTTATTCATGGAATGGCGGAACTCAGAACATGGCAATTAATAATTTCTACCTGGAAGGATATCTGAACTGCATGAAAACAAACATTATTTTATTATATTTTTGGATCATGCCTCTGAGGTTATCTAGCAGCAGAGCAGTTGTTCCTTTAGTTTTGATTTCATTTCTGCCTTAAAAAATCCAGGAAACAGCTCTTTCCTTCTTTCAGATATTATTCATGACAATTCAGGAATGAAAAGCTCTAGCTATGCTTATCTTAAGTTTCTGACATTCACACTTCTTCTTTAGTGCTGCAGTCCACACTAGCGTGGTCTCCAGCACACGTGCTCTTTCTTGTACTGCAGACTGTGTAGATTTGGTACTGAAGTCAGTTCTCAGGAGAGATGCCTTTTTCTGTGGACCTTAAAATTCCTTCTTAAAAGTCACCTCTATGGTAATACATTAAAAACCCCTACATTCTGATAGTGGCTATAGAAGGCCAATGGATTTGTCAGGCTGGACTTGACCTGGGTGAAGCTGTGCTGGCTGTCCTGAATCATCTCCCTGTCCTCCACTTGACTCAGCAAAGCTTCTAGGAGGATCTGTCCCATGGCCTTCCCAGGGACAGAGGTGAAGCTGACAGGACAGTAGTTCCCAGAATTCTCCTTATAGGTACGTTTCCCTTTTTTCTAGTCACCTGGGACTCCATGACTTTCCAAAATCATGGAGAGTGCCTTGACAACTACATCAGCCAATTCTCTCAGGACTCTGGGACACATTTCATCTGGTGCTGTATATAGACTTACGTACAAAGGGTGGTTATGAATCTGATCTTTGCTTTGAGTGGGAAGGACTTTCTCCCCCAGTCCCCAACCTGCTGTCCATCCACTCGAGCTGGGAGAAGAAAGGGAAAGGTCCAGGGACTCACATAGTGATGATGTTTGTATTACCAAGTATCTATCACATATGATGAAGCCCTGCTTTCCTGGAGACCACTGATTCCCTGTCCATGGGGAAGTAGTGAATTAATTCCTTATTCTTCTTTGTGTGGTTTTTGTTTTATCTATTAAACTGTCTTTATCTCAACTCAAGAGATTTCTTATGTTTGCTCTTCTGATTCTCTCTCCCATGACCCTAGAGAGGAGTAAGCAAGTGGTGCTGTGGGGCTGAGCAGCTGGCTAGGATTAAACCACAACTAGCTACAAATTTTGAACATAGTGTGTCTGCGCTAAAATATCCAATTACTCTTACTGGTTTTTTTTGCCCCTTATATAATGTGATGTCTAAAATTTTTAAGTCTATAGAGCAAAGGGGTTTTGTGAATGGGTCAGTAAGTATAGTACCATTCTTGTGCCAAGTAATACCCTCTACTACAAGAACAGATCAGTGGAGTCCCTTGTGAAATAATGAGCACTTGGCAAAATTCAAAATATTCCCATCTGTCATGTGTATGTCTGTCTCATACAAATAACAGTATGTGTGTGTATGTCTGTGTAAGTGAAAATTTATACACATACGTGTGCATGCAGACGTATTAGTCTCAATAAAGCTGATCCTTGTTGCAAAAATTGTGGTAATAGATGATAATATAAATCTCATAGGAAGACAAGATGTTACTAGTCCTAAAATTCTTCTGAAAGTCTTTAACCAAAGACTTTATTTTCAGAGTTCATTGCGGGCTTTCTCAACCAGAACATCTGCTTTCTCCAGGCAGCTGAGGGTTCAAAAAGGATGGGTGCTACACTGGACCTTGTTCTCCCCAACAAGAAGAGACTAGTGGGGAATGTGAAACTCAGGGGCAGCCTTGGCTGCAGTGACCATGAACTAGTGGAGCTAGAGATCCTTAGGGTGGAGAGAAGGGCACACTGTAACCTCCCTATTCTGGATTTCAGCAAAGTAGACTTTGATCTCTTCAGGGATCTGCTTGGCAGGGTACTGTGCAATAAAACCATGAAGGGGAGTCCAAGAAAGCTGTGAGAACATCATGGAGTTTGACAAGGCCAAGTGCAAGGTCCTGCCCTTGGGCCAGGGAAATACCAAGTATGTATAAAGCCTGCACAGAGAATGGAGAGAGAAAAAAATCATGAGGAGAAGGATTTGGGGGTGTTGGTGAGAGAGTATTTTGGCATGAACTGTGAATGTGGACTCACAGCCCAGAAAGACAACCATGTCCTCAGCTGCATCAAAACCACCTCCCTTGTCATGAGGAGGACAAGGGACGTGATTCTCCCCTTTTTCTCCTGTTTATTGAAACCCTGCCTGAGTATTGCATCCAGCTCTGAGATCCAGGACATAAGAAGGACATGGACCTTCTACAGCAAGTCCAGAGGAAGGCCAATATGGTGATCAGAGGCCTGGAGCACCTCTCCTATGAAAATAAATGGAGAGAGCTGCTATTGTTCAGCCTGGAGAAGAAAAGGCTCTGAGTAGACATTATAGCAACCTTTTAACTCCTAAAGTGGGCTATGGGGGATTGAAGAAAGCTGGAGAGGTACTTTTTACTAGAGCATATGGTGATGTTATGAATGTTCTAGCCTCGGAAGCATTGGATAGGGTTTTGAGTGACCTGGTCTGGTGAAAGGTGTCCCTGCTATGACAGGGGTGTTGGAACTACATGATCTTTAGGGTCATTTCCAACACAAACTGTTCTATGGTTCTATGATATTTCTTGATATGGAACTATCCTTCCACTAGGTTGGGATCCCTTTATGCCCAGTCATCAAGAAATTACAAATATAAGCATTTCTAGTGCAATTAATAGGTTAAAAAACTCATGATTTGGCTTAAATATTTTTTTTTAAACTATTTTTTTCCCACAAATCCACTTTGTCATATCCCATCACACATATCTGTCCAGCGGTAGCAAAGCCTTGCAGAGGCTTCTAGTCACGACCTAATGCAAATGGCATTAAAATCAATAAAGGAGAATTCAACATACCAGAAATAATTCCATCCCTAAAGCTATAGCTATCATTTAATGTAGCATATGGCTAACAGAATTGGAGTAAAATGCTAATTTTCCCTCTGTTGACTTTTGCAAAATAACAGAGACTGCAATGACCTATATTTAGTGAACACGAGGAGTCAAAGTCATTGGTGGTGTTTGTCTGCTTGTATGAATCAAAATAATATCTGAGCTGCAAGTGATATGGGAAAATGAGAGAAGGAAGAAAAACTAGTGATTTTCAATTTTTCAAATGTGTATTTTAAACACTAATGTTGTTATTATTTTATGACAAATTTCATCTGTCTGTCTAGACTACAAAAAATTATTTTTTTAAATAAGAAGAATGACAACAAAATGGTGCAGTTCTCTTCTGAAGTGCATTATATAGATATTTCTTTGGTTCTATTGCCCTCCTGCTATTTGAGATTTCACTTCAAGTTTTTCAATTAAAGATGTACATTGATTGCAAACTAAATTTACTTTAACACAATGCCTTTCATCTAATTTTATGATAAGTATCGATTTTTATTTAACATCTANTCTCCTATGAAAATAAATGGAGAGAGCTGCTATTGTTCAGCCTGGAGAAGAAAAGGCTCTGAGTAGACATTATAGCAACCTTTTAACTCCTAAAGTGGGCTATGGGGGATTGAAGAAAGCTGGAGAGGTACTTTTTACTAGAGCATATGGTGATGTTATGAATGTTCTAGCCTCGGAAGCATTGGATAGGGTTTTGAGTGACCTGGTCTGGTGAAAGGTGTCCCTGCTATGACAGGGGTGTTGGAACTACATGATCTTTAGGGTCATTTCCAACACAAACTGTTCTATGGTTCTATGATATTTCTTGATATGGAACTATCCTTCCACTAGGTTGGGATCCCTTTATGCCCAGTCATCAAGAAATTACAAATATAAGCATTTCTAGTGCAATTAATAGGTTAAAAAACTCATGATTTGGCTTAAATATTTTTTTTTAAACTATTTTTTTCCCACAAATCCACTTTGTCATATCCCATCACACATATCTGTCCAGCGGTAGCAAAGCCTTGCAGAGGCTTCTAGTCACGACCTAATGCAAATGGCATTAAAATCAATAAAGGAGAATTCAACATACCAGAAATAATTCCATCCCTAAAGCTATAGCTATCATTTAATGTAGCATATGGCTAACAGAATTGGAGTAAAATGCTAATTTTCCCTCTGTTGACTTTTGCAAAATAACAGAGACTGCAATGACCTATATTTAGTGAACACGAGGAGTCAAAGTCATTGGTGGTGTTTGTCTGCTTGTATGAATCAAAATAATATCTGAGCTGCAAGTGATATGGGAAAATGAGAGAAGGAAGAAAAACTAGTGATTTTCAATTTTTCAAATGTGTATTTTAAACACTAATGTTGTTATTATTTTATGACAAATTTCATCTGTCTGTCTAGACTACAAAAAATTATTTTTTTAAATAAGAAGAATGACAACAAAATGGTGCAGTTCTCTTCTGAAGTGCATTATATAGATATTTCTTTGGTTCTATTGCCCTCCTGCTATTTGAGATTTCACTTCAAGTTTTTCAATTAAAGATGTACATTGATTGCAAACTAAATTTACTTTAACACAATGCCTTTCATCTAATTTTATGATAAGTATCGATTTTTATTTAACATCTACTCTTTGGTTTCAATAAAACTAATAATGAATATTGTTGATGCATGCTATTTATATTAGACCTGATTTTTATAGCTTGGAGATTTTGTTGAAGACATGTGCTATGTTAATAAAAATTCTGACTTGCTCATCCTGTTCAGCTGTCAGGTATGGAAAGGCTGCTGTTGTTGTCAGAGCAACTTTAAGATTACAGCTTTACACTGGAGGGTGCAGGTATTTAACAAAAATGTGTCTCTTTATTTGCTGCTTGACTTTTTAAAGTGGCATATTAATTCTCTGCATTTTATTTATTTATTATTTTCTTTTACTGTAGCATATTACTGCAAAGTCATAGGCGCCTATCAAGCAGGTAGACCATGTGGACATGTGCAGCTCCCTTCAGGGGTGTTCTCACTTTGCTAGCCTCACTTCACTACATTTATATTGTGCCATAAGGGTTGCACGCACCCACGTTGTCTAGCAGCCTGATACCTTTCAGCCTGAATTTGTGGCCATCCAGGTGCTAGGAATCTGAGGTAGTCAGCACCTTCTGTACGTTTGGATTTTTTTTTCCCCAGACACACACAGATGATCTAGAAAACTTCTATTCTGTTTTCCTTTCTGTGGCATCTCATGACTGGAGACAAACACAGTAAAGGACCAGGCAGCATCCACAGAAGTTTGCTCCAGGACAAAGAGATAATATTTTTCAATCATGATGCTCACAAAGAAAATGTAAAAAATAACAACTCAAGAGGTGTTTTGGGTTTGGATTTTCTCAAACCCTAGAGATAAGATGCCATGACAATATGATTTGACCAAATAGAATTTCTACCTATTCTATCCTACAGAGTGTTACAAAAACATTCTTTAGCACTGCTCTCATGTTGTTTTGTCCAGAAGGCCCACATAAATTCATGAAAGTCTGAATCCTGCTTTTAGTACTCAAGTGTGAATCACAAACAATTTCACTGTAATGTCAGTCTGATTATAAATAACGCACACTGTAAAGGCAAGAACTGCTCATAAACTAAGTTTTGTAAAAAATGTGTTAAATCTTTTTTATGCATTGTGAGCAAATATCATATAAGACATGGTTTCAGAGTTCACATATATTATACATGACTTATTATTTGGTAATAATTTGCTTGAACTATGATTATGAGCTGTTTATAATTGCCTTTATATTTTTCTGTCCTAATATAAGAATGCAATTTATTAGACCAGATACTGGAGAATGATAGCATACAAATATTTGAATTTTCACACAAAAGCCACTAATGAAAAAGTACTGATAATTTTAGATTTTATGGAAGCTGTCATTTTTAAGCTACATCCTTGGGAATAGATAACTCAAAAATTAGAATAAAATCAATTTCATTGAAAAAAAAATTGTAAAAAAATTACCAGAAACTACATATATATTTGGCTTACTATAAATATGGATAAAATTATCCCGCTAATATATGGCTAATTGTATGAATCTGTAAGCTTTGTAAAATTGTACTGCTAACAAAGCAGATATTGCTTTAGTAAAAAAGAGACTTCAATAAAACTTGATGATATAATGAGATTTTTTTGAAAGACAAAGCTGAGTTTGACTATGTCCAGAAATACTTAAATAAAACTAATGTGGAAATATANAAGAGCTGTCCTTTATTTTGAAGTCTTTCTCTGTTTAGAATATGGAGTCCTAGAGGTCACTTATGATGAAAGAATCTTTGAACATACACTATTCACAGACACAGAAAGATAGAACTGTCATTTTTAGACATACATATTGACAGAAAACTCCTATTTTTTAGTCTAATTTTGGTTTGAGAAACTGTTTAATATAGTACTGTCTATCAAGTGGATACAGAGGGCCTAAATATGAAAGATAACTTAAAAGCACTCGATGTCAGTGTTATGTCATTTACCAATTACAGTATATTGAAAGCAGTCTAAATGACATATGTGCACATTTTTCAACAGATACTGCAAACAGAAATATGTATTTGATGAACTGTTTTTACCTGCATTTTCTTAGAATACAAGTTCATGTAATGATCTGTCTTTTTGTCTTCACTTGTGCCTGTCTGTCCCACTCTATGACATTTCTGAAAAATGTTTCTGAGCTCACTGGCAGATTTGAATCAATAAATAAAAAACCACATAAATATAATGAAGTTTTATGAAAATAAGCAGTGGAGTAAAGGAAAAGAAGATCATGAGTTCTACAATTTTTTATTAAATCACAGAAAGCATATATTTATAAATGCCCTAGTCAGTGAATAGAGCAACACTCACTGCTTAACAGGTAACAAATCTGAAAAAAACAGTAAACACTTCATTAGTACCATGCCCACAAAGCACTTCTTTTATAGCTTTTGTGATCATTGTACTATGAGGTATATTACTTTAGCAATAGTCATGTGAATATAGTCTGTTAAATACTTCATTCTCAGTTTTCTAACAAAAGAAATATATGTGAAGTAAAAGTGTACATATATGAGAATAATTTATACAGACATGTAGCTGCATGCATGCAAATGTCAATACAAAATTTGAAGCTGAATTTTTTATGACTTCCAAATTACATTCCAGGATTTTGCTATTACTTTTATGTCACATAGAAGTGTGGTGGCTTTATAATTTCTATTTTTACTATCACAATATTTATTAATGGAAAAAATTATTCCAGAAAAAAGATCAACTTTACTAAATACTGATCTGCACAATTTTCTTCTTTTTTTTCTTGGGTCTTTTCTTTTTTACTAATTTTTTCTGTCACAAGGTCATGAGCTGAATGCATGATGTTTGTAAGCACACAAGCCAAACATGAAACCACTTGAAACATAATATCTAATGCAATAATCTTATGTCAGATTAAAAAAAAAAAAATTTGAATTAAACAAATGAATTATTTATAACTCTTTCAATAGACTCTTCACTTGGCCTTGAATGGCAGTTCAACATAACTGAACATATGTGATACTTTAAGGGAATTTAATCTGATTCTTTTTCAACACTGATGCTGAATAAATTCTGGATAAAATTACCAGTGTAGTAGATTTCAGATCAAACCAGGGAAAACATGAAATCTCCTTTTCTAGGAGAAGGTAAAGGACCTTTTCTAGGTAAAGGACAAATCCTGAAGGGATATTTATAAGATTTTGGATGTTCTGATCCTTATCCTATGTAAATAGATATAGGGACATAGAGATAAATGTATACACACACATAAATTTAAAAGATCCTGAGAAGCCAGTAACTGAATGTGTGTTCAATATTATTAGTGACTTATTATTCCAGATAAAATCCTATAAAATACTGAAAAGCAAATGTTCTCAAGTGAAGTGTGTGCATTTTAACACTTCAACAAGTGAAATCACTATGCTAAAGGACTTTTTTCCTGGTCCATTATTTTAGTCTTTCAGCAGAGATATGTACTGAGAATCTGAGAATCTGGCATTATTGTTCAGAATCATATTTTTAAAGCCATTTTTCACCATTATCTTAAAAAGTATTAAAGACTCAGCTTCTTTTCCAAGGCCTGATATGTTGTGTTAGGTTCAGCTAAAGACCATGGGAGCAATAAAATACCTACATACAGCTTAGTGTCTGAGTGTTATTATAATAAACCAATACCTGATAAATAATGTTTGATTAAGTTACCACAGAAAAGTATCTAATGCTGTTTGAGATGCAATGGAGTTTTGCATGCTGACTGTCACTCCAGGGGAGTGACGTTGTTGGATATTGCAGTCCCTTGAAGAAATAATGTTTTGGTACCAAAATAGGGGTTCTACAGCCTGGAACAGAATCTTACCCCTTAACAGCTTGGTAGGATTCACTGTATTATTAGATTTTCAGCAGAATATCCTCAAAGAAATAGTACTGATCTCTATCAGCCACACCAGCTTTGTCAAGTGCTAACACCATATGACTTATCTTGGACTAGTTATCCTGTGTGCTGGGTTTCATTGCACTACTTCATGTAATAAAATTGTAGACATCTGCATGCCAGCTGGTGACAGTAGTGTCAGTAAGTAATTTAAGGTACAATTCATCTTATCAATGGAAGTGTC
>VZTB01008834.1:117838-170781 GCA_013397245.1 Thryothorus ludovicianus
TTTCCTTTTGCAATGTCCATAATTTACTTAGGTAAAGAAAGAAATATATGTTATTTGAAAAATGTAAAGTCCTGAGAAAATACACTCTTCATACAGTTCTCATTTTTTTCTTCCATATCTCTTATCTGTTCCAAATAGACAAGTTTTTTTTCTCAAGTTTTAACCAGAGAAAAAATATGTTCACATTCCTCTCAAAATATTATATTTATTAGGATTTGCTTTTGGAGATGTAACTTAAGTATTTTCAAACAAGATAAGAACTGCAATATGAATATACAGTATAATTTCTGAAACCTTTGTCCACTAGGCTATTATAGCCAAGAGAAGCACAGCTTTCTCTTCTGTCAGTCTAGAAGAGAAACTCTTTTAAGTATCTAATCCCAGAATAATATTCAAGGCTGTGAAACAGATAAAACTCCGACAAGCTTTATAAGTTAAATTCTATTTTCTTCAGCACTCCATATTTCTTACATAAGGTGGCTTATACTTTTTTATGTTATAATTTGTATGTCTCACTTTAAAGTATTTTTTGAGAGTCTGAGTTTGCTCAGACAAATTAAGAAAGAAATTAAGAGAGATTTTGAAATTTTGACTCATTGCTCAAATACCAAATCCATTTAATCTCTAATTCTCAGGAACTAGTTGCACAGAAGGTGCAATACAATAGTATGATTAATATAAAGGTTTCTTCATACATGCAATTCAATACCACATGTGTATACTGCAAATTCATTTTCAGGAGCTTTCTTTTCCATTCATCAGTGATTTAATGATGGATAAGTCTGTGGTACCTCTGAATAACTGTGGGTATTTGTTTAATTTTTATTAAAAAGGCAAAATTAATATACAAATTATTTTTTTTTGTGGGGGAGAGAAACATGTTGGTATCTTAATGAGCAACATGTGAGCAGTGAGAAAATGAAAGAATCAGGGGAGTTCATTTGTGTGTGTTCCTAGAGAAAGAAATGACAAAATTCTCTGTCCTTTACTGCTAAAAAAATGCAAAATTATACACCAGAAAGTAGCTTCAGAAACAGCAGGAATTGAGGTATAAGTGGAAAAAAAAATATGTGAAGAAAGACATGAATGGTTGTAATGTAGGCAAGTATGGTAGCAAAACCACACATGAAAGAGCAAGACAAAAAATCTAAGGAACAAATATGGGATGAAACATCTAACCTAAGATTCTCATTTGTAATACAGTTGTTGACCTCAGAAGTAGTAAAAAAACCTTTAAGTATTATTTGGTAACTATGCCAGAGAGTATTAGCCTTGTAAAGTTAATACAAATCATACTAAACAGAGCACATAAATCATGGTTGTAATGTTTGCACTATTCTTATCTACTTAGACAATAGTAGGAGACATTAATTATTTTAAAAGTATTAATGTTTGAGCTACTTACTCAGAGTTTGGGGGCTATTGGGAATGGATGATATTGCAAATGAGCATTTGAACACTATTTTCTCTGTCACTTTAGGTTTTTTTGCTGTCTTAAACATTTGAATACAAAACTGTAGAACATTATCTAAAGTATCCCAGTTGAACAAATTTTTAAAAAGTATATACTTCTGTGGATATACAGCTGTCCGACATGCTGCTTTTGAGTCAAATCTGCTACATGACTGCTTCTCACTTCATTCTTCTATGGTATAAGCACCATTCTCTGAGATAAAGGAAGTTTCATGTCTCCATTCTGAAAGAAATTTCACTGAGTTGGTCTCCTGTGCCCACAGAAAGCCAAAGGTCTGATGGAAGTCTTGGTTAAGGAAATAGTCCTGGAGCTGGAAGAGGGAAGTTGAACTACTCATATGAAAGAATTTGGTCATGAGAGCTCTTCCTCAAGCCACTTGGTCTTGTCAGGGTTAACTATCAGAGGTTTTATAAGGTTTAGAGGTTTTTAATGTCATATAAAACCTTTATATGACTGAAACTTTCATACATTTTACTCAACAACACTGTTTCTACAGATATGGTAATTTTTCATAAGCAGAAAGTATCTTCTAGTTGTGAAGCTTCACTGCTGAGCATACTGAGCTCAGGCTGCATCTAGTGAAAAAACTCAGATGTTTCACAGGATTACTGTAGAAGTTATCCAGAAAAAAAAAAAATATTACTTTGTTGCAAAGACTGAGAAAAACTTAGGAGTGCTTAAACTTCACTATATAGCCAGAATAACTCTCAAATATCCTTTTAAGACAAGATTCCTAGGATATAGCAGTGCTAAGAGCTCATAGCATCATGAATCCAACAACACTTTCTGAAGCACTGGGGAAGAGAGGGTACTTTGAAACTAGTGATTAGGCACAACATTGCCACTAGATCTTCACCAGAACATATTGCTCCTCAGGGAATCGGGGGATATGCAAGCTGACCACTTTCATAAATTCTTGAAGATTCTAGGGTTTTGCCAGTGCTCCTGCAATGCTTTACTTATTACACTGATTGCTAGAAAACACTTTGATGCTGTCTACCTGGACAATGAAGGTTCTGACTGACCTTCAAAATCTAGGCTTCAAGAACCTGAGATATGTCCTGTGGAACTGGAAATTTGTAAAGGCTTCTCCCTCTCTGGTTATTTGTCAAACTCTTGGGTAACAACCACTTATTTATTAAAAAAAGAGTAAAAGAACTTAACTGGGAATATAAAACCTACTGTCATGTCTATCACTGCAACCAAAAGCAGATGAGTACAGAGTACCAGACAACCTGGGATGATACTTCCACATATTTTTCCAATGTTCAAGTCTTTGCAACACAAGAACTCCTTGACCCAAATGTTGTTTTTGTGTTTTCAGTAATCCTCAGTGAATTTCTTCTGTATGAACTTGTCTCTCAAAATGCATAAAAACATTCACCATCTTGTAACAGGGAATTTTGTACTTAGACAATGTATTTTGTAAAGAATCTAGTAATTCCTAATGCAGACCAGGCTGAAGAAAATAAGAAAGTAGATATACAAAGGCATTTATTCGCAGAAAACATTTGTGATGTTTTGCTACACATCATGGTAGCAAAATAGAGACACTGGTGAGAAAAAGGAAGGAAAAATATTGTTAATTTATTAGAATTAGATTAATAAGGAAGTCCTTGCTTGCAAAATTTCTGACAAATAATTTGTAAATATCTTTTTTTATATCCCTTACATCTCAGAGAAAGCACCATTCTGAGGAAGAAAGTCTCCAGAGTCCTTCCATTTGTCTGCATTTATTTAACATTTTTCTCCAAAACAAGTTTTCTTCTCACATTTCTCTGAGACAGCCCACCCATTTGCCTTCATTGAAATCTAGCTCACTTTCAAGGTCTCCTAGATGGGTAAATATTTTTTTCTTTAAAAAAGAATCACCCCTTTGACTTACCAGTTAACCTCAAGTTACAAAATTCTTCCTCTTTGTGGCATGACATAATTTCATATTCAATTATGACTCTAATTCTTTCTCTTATTTCTTATTTACAAAGGTAAAGCCACACATTTAATTTCTGGCCTTCATCTGTAATTGGGCATGAGTGTTTGTAATTACTGGATCATTTGGCAAACTTACTGTGGAAAAACTTAAAATGCATTTTGAGTGGACTTCAGTACCTAGATGTACAGACTGTTCACACTGTCTTTTACATCATTGTACTGAAGGACTACAAAATTCTTCCACTTGGATTAAAATTTTCCCTAGTACCCTTAGAAAGGGCTTATAGTAAATGTTAAGGTCATCATAGTTTTTAGTTTCACAGCTAAATCTGCAGCTGCTGTGTAGTAACTTGGTCTTAAACTGGTCTATTATTAAGTCATTCACACTGAGTGAGAACATCAATGTTTCCTTTGTAACTTGTGCATTCAAAAATAAATTGATCAGAAATGTAAAACAATATATTCTGGAGCATTGTAAAACAATATATAGAAAGATCATTTCTTGTTTGAGTTAGAAAAATATATCTCTGTTATGCTATAATTCTATCCCTTGATTTCCTTCTCTTTTCAGTATTATTTATCAAAATCAGAAAAGGACAAAACAACAAATATGGAAATTGCATACAGGAAAGTTTTTCCAAGGAGAAACATTCAAAAATCTAAATAATATTATCAATTTAAATTAAAATAAATTTGCTAGAAGATAATTTAAATATTTTTAAATCTTCCATACCATTCCCTCGTTACTAAAGAGCTCTACTAAGCCTTGCTCAAGAGAACTGAAACTAAGAATATAAAATGTTCAAAGCAGGATCTGGATATACATTGATCTGTACGGCAGTAACATCTGGTAGAATACACTGACATGATTTGTTTTCAGCTGGCAGCAATTCTGACATGTGAAGGGTGTGATCCTTGCATATATGTAAGTTCATTTGAAAAAATACATCCCCTCCTCCTCCAAAGACGGATTCTGATTCAGTCCACCCACAACCATTATCATTACTTTTTTCACAATCATAAGGTCGTTCTTTCCACTAGACATATCACATAAGCCAATGAAGTTTAACTAGAAAAGGAAAAAATAATAAAATATGAATACATGGCCTCCAGAACATGTAAACTTGTTTGGAAACTGTGACACTTCATCTGTACTCAGTGACCACCCAGGAAAAATTAGCAGGACCTGAAGAAGAACATTCCTCTCTTTGATACTAGATATTGGCCAAGGCCCTAAGAAATTTCTACCAGAATAAAATAGTATTTACACTCATAAATAATAAAACCTTAAGTGAGGGTTTATCTTGAGCAGTCATGTTGATATATGATCATGAGTATACACAGAGATTTCCAGGGCACATTAATGTGATCAGTATCTGAAAATGCCATAACTGGGGAAATATAAACGAACATATTATGAAAATGTAAATCATTGTAGCTATTTCAGGTAACACCAACAAGTATACTCAGCAAAGCTCTTAGTAAAACTGATTGGTTTAAGTGAAAGCTTAAGTGGAAACAACTTCCACTTGAATAATGAATGATTCTGGTAATTGTGTAGAATCAGTCTTTCATTGTCCAAAGTAATTTAAACATGGGGTATTAAAATATGTAAAAAGCCATTGAAATTACTGGAATGTAGAGTAACCTGATAATATTCATATGCAAAATAAATATATAAATCAGTAAATATGAAATGTTACATTTTTCATATCATAAATATAATATTTTATTGACTCATTAAAGAAAAAGAAAACAAATTATTATATAAAAATAAAAAAACATTTTTAGTGTAAATTACACAAGTAACTCATATTCCATATGAAAATTCCCATATAAAGATTCCAAAAAATCTTTTATATAAAAAGATTATGTTTTTTAAAAATTTAAAATTTAAATGACTGAATGATTTTTATTTCCCACATATTTTGCATCTATAGCAAGAGACAGAGGAAAACAGCTTTCATAACATATTCTAAATTTTCTTGGATATGAGTATTGTAAAATTATTGTGCAAATTATTGCACAATAAGCAAAAAAAATCTACTTTTTTTATAAATTCTTTTATATTTCTCCATTAAATATGATATTCATTAGTTGAATTTGATCTTCGTGTGTAGAATCTCTGCATAACAAAGCTCTTAAGGTTAGGAGAGATCCAAAGAGAGAAACTTTGTTCTTTGCACAAGGTTATTGATTTCAAATATAATCCCTCTGGTCTTAATTGCCTTTTTAAAATTCTCTTCCTAACATTTTCAGGAGAAAATTACTCACTTTCTTCAGAGTTGTGCATCTTATCTAATTCAGAGTATTGTGTGATTATGTTTAACATACATATGTGTTGCAATATTTTATACATAAATTTATTCTATCAATATATTAGAATACTCTCCATCCTTTGCTGGATGCCGAGAGTCACATATTGCCAGGAGAAGAGAAAAAAGGCTGAGGTACTGATTGCCATCTTTGTCTCTAATACCAAAACCAATTGTCCTCAGGCTAGCCAACTCCCAGAGCTGGAAGTTAGTGGCTCCGTAATCCAGGAGGAAATGGTTAGTGCTACTCTGCTATACAAATTAGACAACCATCCAACTATGGGCCTGAATGGGGTGAAGCCAAGCATCATGGAGGAGCTGTCTTTTATCAGCAGTCCTGGTTATCTGGAGAAGTTGTCCAGAGGGGTGTCCAGAGAGGTGAACCCTTCCCCTGGAAGTGTTCAAAAAGAACGTGAATATGACAGTTAGGGCTATGGTTTAGGGGTGATTATGATGGTGTGAGGTTGGCAGTGGGACTAGATGATATTGAAGGTCCCTTCCAACCTTGATTATTCTGGGATTTTGTGAAAAGTGAAATACAAATAATTTTTTTGTCATGTAGCAGAATACAATATAGGTATATTTAGAGAAAATAGACTGTGTTTTGAGTAAATGAAGGTTGCTATGCCTTGTTTCTTTATTTAGAGTTTTGTTTTTCCCAAAGGGAGTTTTATAATCCTATCTATCCAAGATGTGAGCTCCATATTTAGATATGAGTTTCCTCTATCTGTTTGTGTATAATGAATCAAGATTTCCAGCTACTAAAACTTTGCAATTAATTAATTTAGTTGTTTAGCATTTTTGGAATTCAGGCCAACACTTTAAATCTGTAAACGTATAGATTAACTGCAGGCATTTATTTCTGAAAGTAATCAAAATTTTCTTAAATAAAAAGGTAGGAAGTTAAGGATCACATGCACTTACGTTCAATATTCTTGTCCACTGTCTATAGAGGAAAAGCAGTCCTCGTTATCTGTTCCTCTAATTAGCTGAACCTCTTTCACTGAGTCTATAGGCAATAAAATGACAACAGTACATTTTCTTTTTTCAGTGTGCTCAATTTCTGACTAAGAGGCACGGCAAGAGAGAAGAGTCTCCAAACATTTACGCATTTTCTAGAACATTTTTAATTTAGAGAGAATTTGTCTCTGAAGCAGAAGTCTCACAATCTGAACTCTAGGCAGTTTGCACATACAGCTCAAAAAATTATGTCCAAATCTGTACAGATTTGAAATCACCTCCCCATGAGCAAAATATCTTCCTTGTCACGCCATGAAACACCTTGCACAGAAAGCATTTTTACCTTTCAGATGGAAGTGAGCTGTATCTGTCAAGACAGCAAGCTAGTCAGCCAGAGACTAAATCTCTCCAGGAGGTAATGGGTGGAGCTGTGAGATTCTTATCTATCATCTCAGAGTTAATTTTATTGTTCCTGTTTTTAAGTCTAGAAATAACCTAAAATGCAACCATGTCCAAAATCTAAGATGTGCTCCTTTGGCCCCTGAGACAGATTTCCTGTTGCTAGGTCCTCCTTTCATTCTGTAATTCTGGTATGTCTTGCTATATAGTCTCAAGAGGAGAGTTGGCATTAGATTTGTCCAAGGTATATCTTAATGTAGACATAATCTCCTCAGACGTGAGTTTAACCTTTTCTATGCCCATCTTGGAATCCCCATAAATCAGTACTCATTTATGCAAAAAGCTTATTAGTATGCTCCTCTTTCTGGCAGACATTAGCCAGATCAAATGCAAAGTAGATAAAGGCACCTCACATTTCGTATTAATTTACTTTATAGTCAATAGAAATCTCCAGGACATGATGCTTATAACATTCCACGGATGTGCAAAGGGAACTGATCAGTCTTTCTCTTCCTGACAAATTAAAAACTTCAAAGCAGCCTTTTTCTTGTACTACTCATCAGTCATTTCCAGAGAAGAGCCATTTGGTCAGCTCTGAAATAGTTCCGAGGAATTTGTGCATCAAAACAGTCAGGAGAGGTTATTCAGTCAGGAAATAATGAAGCTCTCTCTATGGTTAAATATATATGGGGTTTTTTTGTATCTTTACAACTGAAGGAGTAAAGCTAGAATGAAAGGGTAGTCCAGGTAAGGTAATAGAAGGACAGATAAATAAAAAAATAAAAAAATCTCAAACTAGCTCCTAAATTAAGCAGATAGCATTATTCTCTGTCAGACCTCAGAGACATCAAACTTATTTTGATTACTTCTCTGGCGGTCAGGTATGCAAAGTTTCAGAAAGATGGTAAAATTTCAATGCAGTAATATTAATGGACAGGACTTTAATACTCTGAATTCCTGACAAATTTGTAACTTCAATTATACGTGCTCAGTCCAAGAAATAATTTCTCCTTCTTCAAGGGACTGAATGCATTTTTCAGTAAATATATTGCTGTATGTCAGAAAAAAAAAAAATAAAAAAGATGCAGGATCACAAAGAGACAGTAACATGGGCTAAACCTGCAGAATTTTTCAAGCATGGTTATAGAGTTTCCACTTCTATTATCTGAACTTCCATGAATTTCTGTGTAGGAAGAAATGATCAAATCATTGATTCCTACTTAACCCACTTAAATGTATGCTTAAAGCTCATCCTTTTAAGTGTATGGCAGTTTTAAGACAATCTTACAATCGAGCTTTGAAATGTTGTTGAGCATGAATCCTTTGGTGAAAAACAATTGGAACTACTTGATTATTTTAGTAGTATTCATCTTGAATCAAGTATTTTAAGCCATTTTAATTTATACCATCTTGTAACTCTGAAGAGGAACACTTTATTGATAGCTACATTTGGTGCTAGAAATTAAATTTCTAAGAAAAAATATCTAGCATGAATTCTTGTAGCAGCTTCCCAGGTGTCCCTGGATGGATATATTCCAACTGGCTCTAGTAGACCCAATGCAGGACACAGCTGAGGTCTTCAGCCAAGATGGTGGTGCCTTGAAGAAAATGTATTTAAGAAAGGGAAAAATGCTGGTGGGACTTTGGCTCTTGATGAAGGCTAACCTGCCACAGTTTGCTTTTTCACACATTGATGTAGAAAAGGAATACATGTCATCCTTATTTTTCTTTTACACTTGGTTATTAAGTTTTAATTCATATAGACATACTTTCCTTTCATGCGTTTTTCACTCATTTGCAAGTTACGATAATTCTTCAAACTTAATGCTAAATAGAAAACTTACAATGTTAGATAAATGCAAATTGAAAACATTTACAGTTTTAGAACAGTTCTGGAAAAATCTGATAACCTTACACTTATAGGAAACTTACAGCATGGCACTAATTCTAAAACAAAACTGTTTTCCAAGCTCTTTTTTTTTATAACTGTATATAAAGATATATTTATCTTAACTTAACAATCTGAAATTATTTTATTGCTTTCAAGTTAGTAATAATTGCACGAATTATCCCAGAGCTAGAAGTGTACGCTCACTATACAAAACCAGAATAATTCATACTTTGTTGAACAGCAAGGTCCTCAAAACACATTTGCAAGTTCACAATATACTGAAAAAATCCTGCCTTACATTCAATTCCTGTTCTAAAAGTGAAATGAAAAAAATGTTTATCAGAAGGGGAAAAATAAGGTTCTGCTTCTTTTTCAACTGAAACTTGAAGAAATATAAAGGCAGGGGTACAAGGCTGATCAGGGAATGGACATCTCATGCAAAAAAGGAGGTTAAGGAAGGTAGATGGCAAATTAATATGAGCTCTTAAGAGGCTTTCTGTGTAAACACTTAAAGAAAGGGAACCAACTCAGGGAAAAGCTTTTCCTATAACTATTTTTTGGCTACAAAAGACAGGGTAGCTATGAGATTAATGTGAGGCTCTGCAGTAGTTTTCCACCATAAATAAAATTTAAAATAATGTATAAAATTAGTAATTAGCATGCTGTCTGAATTGTATATAAAAAGATGCCTGTTAAAAGCAAAGCTTGAACATGGTAGTTCAAAGATTTCTTTTCAATTCTGTTTTTGTTTATTGTGTTGTTTTGGTTTTTCTTTTTTTTTTTTTTTTTTTTTTCTTTTGTCCCAGAAGTTCTTCATGTACACTGGCACACATTCAGTTATAATGAGAAAGGCATTTAGTGGCTTGACCCTGACTGAATGACAGGCACTCACCAAAGCTGTTCCATTACTTCTTTTCTCAGCTGGATGGGGGAGAGAATATACAACAAAGTTCATGGGTTGGGATAAGGACCGAGAGGCATCACTCACCAAACACCATAAAAAACAAAACAGACTGAAATTGGGGAAATAAGATGAATTTATTACTAATCAAATCAGAGTAGGTTAATGAGAAGTAAAATAAATATTAAAAATATTTTCACTTCACTCCTTCCTCCCTCCCAAGTTCTACCTTTTCTGCCTCAGCAGCTCAGGGAGACATGGGATGGGGATTACAATCAGGTCATCACACACTGTTCTCCCGATGCTCAGGGAAAGCCAATGTGGTGTCCCTCCCATTGGAGGCAGTCTGTCAGATGCTCCTTTAATGTGAGCCCGTCCAAAAGGCAACAATTCTCAATGAACTGCTCCAGTGTGGGTCACTTTTCCATGAGATGCAGTCCTTCAGACATAATCTGCTTCAATAAGGGTACCCCACGGGGTCACAAGTCCTATCAGATTGTTTCAATGTGGACTCTTCTCTCCACAGGTCTGCAGGTCCCTGACAAGAGCCTTCTCCAGAACAGGCTTCCAATGTTTTCAGCATACTTTCAGGCATGGATCTCCTCCACAGTCTGCAGGTGGATCTCTGCACTTCCATTAATGTGTCACAGGGACTACCTGCTTCTCCATGGTCTTCACCATGGGCTGCAGAAGAATCTCAGCTCTGGCGGATGGAGCACCTCCTCCTCCTCTTTCTGCGCTGACCTTGGTGTCTGCAGGGCTGTTCCTGTCACACATTCTCAGCCTGTTCTTCTTGACTGCAATTAAAAATTACAACTGGGCAATATTTTTTTCCCCCTTCTTAAATATGCTATCACGGAAGTGTTACTGTCATTCATTATTGGCTTGGTCTTGGCCAGCAGCGTGTCCACCCTGGAGCCAACTGGCATATGTGAAGCATCTGGCAGCTTCTCAGAGAAAACAACTCTTTTCCCTTCCTGCTACCAAAACCTGGCCACACAAGACCCACACAGAAACCAAAGAGAAGGTGTTCTGTGTGTGTCCTTAATTAATTTTTAAAACAGATTATTTCATTCTTAACAAAGGTTGTTCTCTGTTCAGTCTCAGATTAGTATGCAAATTGTGTTACACTTTTTTTTTTTTTTTAAATTGAAACCACAATGCCTTAATTTAACTAAATGTCAGGAAAATAGATTTATTTTCCTGGAAGGAAGATGGATAATTAAATCTTTCATGAAAATGATTAAGTCTTATTGAAAAAAAACTAGTGCAAAACATTCAATTGTAATTGACTGAAAGAGTGGTGTACTAAGAGACTATAGATCAAAACATTTGGCATACACAACTGAGATAGGCCAAACCAGAAAAAATAGGACTTAGACAAGAGATAGACATCTACATAAAATAAGGCAACTCTATTCTTTTGTGAGTCTTCAAGAGCATGACAGCAAATATCATTAGGAATGACACTGCTAAATCAACATGTCCCTATAATTCCAGTTTTCATTATGTGGTATTTCTATTATTTCCCCTAAAAGAGGTATTAAACACAAGATGGGAAAAAAAAGAAACAACCATAAAAATTATTATTGTCATGCTCTCATTTATAACTCCGATTAAAAAGTCCTCTTGTTTCTATGGAATAGTAAGAATATACTGATTCTCTTATTCTCCTTTTATCCCCTTTGCCTTTGCTGTTGGGCAGTGTCAGGCTACTGCTGCTCTGGGAATTAGCTTACAAAGGCTGCTTTATTGCTCTTCACTGAACACCTTCCCACAGGGACCTTTAGTGTCACCTCAGTAATGCAACTACCTCTCCTGGTCCAGTGCCTGAATACAACATTTATTTTTACCTTTGATTTGATTTCATATTCTCATGATGTCAGAAGACATTTGCAAAAGCTTGGCTTGAATTTTCATTTTTATTTATGTTGTAAATTCTGACTGGCATAATTTAAAGTTTAGGTGGTGGAAAAATGGAAAAGACAAGGAGACTGAAAAAAACCGAAGTACTCATGTGTTTTGGAAAAATCACTGCTTACTTTTAAGTTTGACACATATTTATTTAAAGTAATAGTATGCAGACTGGTTCTAAACAAAGCACAAGTCAGCATAAGTTTTGCCCAAGGCAAAAAGCATATCAGTTCCCTCATTACTGCATCTTGAGATAGAAGCAGACCTGAGTAAGGGGAGTAGGGAGGCATCCTTTTAATTCTGAGTACAATCTGTATCACTTTTAAACCACTAAATTTAAACCACAGACATGGGAACCTAGCACTGGGTTGACACTGGATATTAATTCCATAACACAGATAGGCATGAATATTCTTAGATAAGCTTTTGGATCATTTGGAATCAGTTCCTTGATCATCCAAGAAGACAGATATTGGATTTGGTTTTGATTTGGATCCTGATATTTATACAAATCTACAATTGAATTAAAGATAGAATAGTTTTCTTTATCATGCAAGATATTAATTTGAAACTTGCAAATGGAATAAGCTTCACTATAGAGAGGTGTTGGATCAGCCTTGGTGAATACTTAGTGCAGAGAATACAGAATATCCTGAGCTGGAAGGGATGCACAGGGACCATTGAATTCCAACTCCTGGCTCTGCACAGGACAGCCCAAGAACCACACCACACACCTGAGAGCATTAACTGAGTCAGGAGAGATAAATCTTTGTAACATTAGAGTATTGTTGATTTTGCGTCCCCAGAACTGCCTTTAGGTTGTTTATTTGCTAGGTTTGGATTAATTTGATTTCAAACAGTATTTTAATGGGACTATATGACATTGTACAGAACTGCCAGTGTCTGCACATCTATTATTCTCTCTCAGTGGTCCATAAAAGTAAATGACCATTAAATACTTCACTGCAACATTGGCTTCATCCTGACATTTCTGACATTTAGAACAGGCAAGATAGTGCTGCACTTTTCTCTGTCAACGGATCACACTTTTTTCTCACTTAATTCGAAGGCACCTTAATTCAGTAAGACTGTGGCATCTGCACAATCACTTGTCCTATTCCAGTGTCCTTTGTTTCAGAGAGGTAAGGGCCTTCCTTACCTTTTACATAACTTTCACCCACCCCATTTTCAAGTATGTGATACAGAAAATCATGCAACATCTTGGTTTTCTCTCCATTCACTACAGCTGAAATAAGAATTAAGAGAAATTATATTCTTCCACATGTCCAAGTCACAGAGTTAAGCATCTCTTTTTATACAGCAGAATACTCCCAGAATAAGAGTATAATACTGCTAATATACCTGATGATAGAATTCATCTTGCTGAAATTTCAGCACCTACAGTATGGAGACTGTATGTGATTACACAAATGTTTAATCTTTATTTCCAGATCATAGAATATTCTGAGTTAGAAGGGACCCACAAGGATCATCAATTCCAACTCTTAAGTGGGTAGGGTTTCAATCCACAACCTTGGTGTTCTTAGCACCATGTTCTGAAAAACTGAGCAAATCTCTTGATTTGTAACCTCCTCTTACAATTAATGAAGAGGAACAGGCCAATCTATGTTGCAGTTAATTTTATTCAAAAATAATTGGCTAAAATAAAACAGATAAACCATGCCCTAAGGTAACTTATTTGTCAATGTCTTCATTTATTTTCTTGAAAAAATTTAATTACTATCTCAGATGAAAACTTCTACATCTAAATAATTCCAGTATTAGGGCAGGTGAAACTCACTTTCATGCCTTTAATCTTATTTTTCTTTCCTGAAGCCAGAATTTTTCTTAATTTATCAAATGTATAAATTTTACATACTTTTGATTTAGTGAGACATAATTCACATGATTTTCTATAATGAAAGCATGCTTCTGTAGTAATGGGGTTTTGTTTAAGTACGTGGTTATTGACAGTTTTAATATTTGACAAAACCAAAATCCATATTTTTCCTTTTTTTTTCTGTTGTCATTAATGCGGACACTACAATGTAGCCTTAATCTATAAACCAATTTTGAATTCTATTGGGGGTAACAACAATTCAACAATGTAAGGGACTGTCTATTACTCTATTTTAGTACAGATAAAAATGCCTGTCTTTTATATTTAGCCTGAAATATTGCTGAGGAGTTATAATACAACATTAAAAAGCAATCTATAGACACTTGTTCTTGTATGGTAAAGAACACTCCACTTCAGACTGACATGCAAAGCACCAGAAGGTCACTTCTTTCCTTATACAGGCAAGTTCCTCAAAAAGCTACCATTTTATCTGTATTCCATTAGCTTTTTTTATCAAAGACCTGCAGGTGTCTTGATGTACTCAACAAGAGATTTATTTAGCAGATATAGTGGCTACAAACATTGAGGACAAAATGACTAAAGATGTGTTTCAATGCATCTATTTACTTCAATGTATTCTATGCTTAACCATGTATACGCTGTTTTTTTCAAATTGCGGAAGTCTTAATTAACATCTAATAGATCTTTCATGTTACATGGAAACCTCATATACATTTGTTGTACAGCTTTATTTGCATACAAAATTTTCATGCGAATTTTGCAGTTACCAAAATCTAATTACTTATTTCCACTAAGTCAAGCTACCTTGTGACTAAAGAAGTCTAATGTCACAGACTTATTATAAAAGATTTATTAATGAACTATTTATAGTACCAGGGGTGTTCTTAGGAAGTTTTCCCAGCATATGACGCTGGATTAGTCTGATATTAATGGAATGTTTGTGATTTGCTTTGCAAAGGACCTAATGTTTCTGAGCAGCATTATCAAATTGTATATTTATGCAAAAATCTAAGACATATAAACTCAATTTTTTTTCTGCCTGACTGCTCTCCAGAACATATCAAACAGATTTAATATACATAGGGAGGACATATTATCTAAGTATTTTGTAAATAGGTAAAATGTCTATTTAGAGACATCTCTTCTTCTCAGACTCATACAAATCTGCTTATTACAGTGGAGTTCTTTCTAATTAACTGCTGAGAAGAATAAAAACCTTAATGTAGAGGTTACATACTAGAAATGCACTAGTAGTGAATCATTTGCAATTTGTTTAAGCTCTGGCTATCAACTTCATTCCAAAATCATGGGATATACTTACTTATGTAAGGTGTACACAGGTAAAAAATGTGGTAAAAAAATAGATTTGCAGGAAAAGAAAAATATGTGGGCTATGAAGGTAATGTAAAAATGAAAAATTATTATTTATTTAAAATATAAATCAATTAAGTTTAAAATAATTTTTATAAATGCAGGTAGTATTCTGTTTTACCAAATATGTCTTTGACAAAGTTTTTAAAAACTATATATAATTGACAGGACTTCATACATTTTATGGCTAAAAAGACTGAGTGATAAAAATAAATTATTTGATTTTTTTAGTCCAAGACAGCTTTCCTGCAATAAGTGCAGCATGCTTTCCTTTGAAATAGGGTCTATCTACTGGACATAGAGCTTATGCCTTGTTTCCTCACAATCTCCTTTAATGACTAATTATCCAACTTAATTCACTCCAATTTGTATTTTAATTCAATCTAACTTGTATTCATTTCCATTTATTCAATTTTCTTCTGCTTCAGCTCCCAATATTGTTTTTATTTATACTTTCTCTGCTATACTAAAATCATTGTTAGATATCTTGCTCAAAAAAATTGTTTAGATCATAGTTTCATATATTTTTAAAATAGTATATATATACATATTTATATATCACAATTTTATTGTTTTCAACATCAATATTTTAGAAACTTGTCTAGATTATCTCAAAAGCTTACAAGAATGTAGATATCACTGTAGAAACAATAGTGACAAAAATATTTTACTGAATAGTAGATGTCATTTATATCTGTAAAAATCTGAATTTGAGATTTTATATTATTTTTATAATGAATCAGACTTCATCTCAAAAAATGTTTTGTATTTTTTTCAGTAAATTATTTCTTTTGTACTTAGCAAAAGAAGTAAGGGATTTGGATTTCAAATTATTTGACTTGTAAATAACAAGTTAGATGACATATTTTTACACAATTGTTAAGTCCCATATTATCAAAATTAATTGTTTCCTAGAAGCACTACTCATCTCAGAGCTTAAGAGGAGACATTTTCAAATGCTTATGTGAAAAATATATGTAAACAAAAGTTTGAAAGACAAAGGGACCCGATTCAGGTGATGTTTAAAGCTATTTAAATGGTGAATTTTCTCTGCTACTCCAGATGGATATAAGCACTCTTGAATTAGTGCCATAGATGTTACATAAATAGTTACATAGAGGTAACCAGTGTTGAAATTCTAGATGGTTCTAGATTGGTAAAGAAATTCGTAATATCTTTGATACATATGGCAGTATTTTGTATTTCATAGACCAGAAATATTAGAAAGCAAGGGAAGATTCCAAATGAGAATATGATAAGATTCTAATAAAAAGAAAAGTATTGCTTAGAGCAGTTATTAATACATTGAATCCTATCAAATTTTTGCATAAAGTACTTGGACAATTGTCTTGAATTACTGTGCTTTGAAAGTGAGTCAACAGACTAGCAACAAAAACAATGCACAGAAATTAACAATTTTTTTGTTGTCATTTGGTCCTTAGTGTTGATGAAAGTAGTTCTTATTTATGCTTCAAAGTATTTAACATGAGGAGATGAGCAAAAGTAAGAGAAAGATTGCTTGCTGTGTTTGTTACTACTTTTTTGCTGATTTGAATGCTGGCATTACGTGGGTTTGTCAGATTTTAATAGATGTATTAATATTGCCTTAATAAAGAAAAGAAGTTGACTGGTTTGTTTTTGACATAATAGTAGAATGGTTCATTATATAGAAAATTTCAGAAAACCTTATCATTCTTCTGAGGAAAAAATATCTAATAATCCATTCTCTAGATTATGTCATTGTTAGACAATGAAATACAGTGTACAGTATGCTGTCTAATCTATAGGACAGTGGAAAAACCGTCAGATTGTCTCATTCCCTATTATGAGCATGCATAAAGGGTGGGAATTAAGACCTGGATCATTTCAAGTGTTTTGGGTAAAAGGCTTAATCCCAATCCATCTCCATCTTCTGTTTTATGAAGTGTAGGTCTTGGCTGTGATTTAATGACAGTGATACTGTTTGTTGTATGTACTAAGAATGAAGAAACTCCTGTAATTTTGTGACTGGTTTGTATGCACAACTGCATTTGTGTGTTTGTATATATATTGACATGGAAGGGCAACGGAAGTAAGGGGAAGCTTGAGCTGTTTATGATGCTCTCCTCATATGTAATTCAGAGTAAAACTTGGGAATATTATTTCCATGAATGCTGGATCAGTGCTCCAGCTTGTCTTTCATGGCTGTAGGGAAACTCCACATAGTAATAGGGAAATTCATGTAGGACATCTTAAACTGAATATTGTTATGATTGTTCAAAGTTATAATTTAGGAAATAAAAAAAAAAAACAATCAAATTCATATTGGAATTCCATTGAGGCAAAAAATTGAATATTGGTTTAAAAACAAAACAAGATGTTAAGCTCCTGTTTTCTCAGGTTTCTGTAAAAAAATAAATGTAATAAATATTTCCACTTAAGGAAACAATGTAAGATACTTATGTTTTATTTCTTTGGCTCATGCTATACAGAAAGTGGAGGAAGGTGCCTAAGGAATACATTGCTATGAAGACATATGAGCATGGAACAGGTTTGTGAAATTTTGCATGTGAAGGATACAGGCTTTTATTTTAAAAGAGAACTTTTTATTTGACAAATAGCCCCCCCCCAAACAAGCCCCCATAAATCCTTAAAAACAATGTTTATTCTTTTCACTTATCTTGCAAAAATAGTTAATACTACACTCAAGAAGCCAACTCACCAAAATGTGATGCTTTGCAAGTCCAAGCTTGAAAGAGATTGTATTGTAAGTCAAACATTCCCAAATTCAACTCCATAGTAATATTTTCCCACACTATATTTATTGATTTTTTTCCAACTACAAGAATTTTAACTCAAAAATCATATCAACATCCTAAAGGAGCTTTAAACAACCATAGCAAAAAAGCCTTCCAGTTTTCCAACAGTCTTGGATAGGAAACTTCTTGAAAAACAGACACCTGAGTAAAAGACTCCTCAAACAAAACAAACAAACAAAATGCACAAAGGGCAATTGAAATACAATATTTCGCCATGAACATGTACGTATATTAGATTAAATTTTCAGCAATCTCATTGGAACAAAACTTCGTATTTCACACAGAATTTCAATTTCCACTGACTCATGAATTCAGGAAATAAAATTAGGTCAAGATTGTCGCTTTTCAAATCTCTAATCACTTTTATTATGAAAGAAAAACAGTGCAAGATGGAAAATAATAACTATTAAAAAAAATTACAACCTTTTGTAGCCTCCCATCAAAAATCCAGAAGAAAACCCCCAAGAACTGTTATGCATAGTAGTTGAAGTTCCAGAGATTAAGGATTTATTAACTACTACCAATAACAAGTGTATTGGTTCCTTCACAGTGGTATTACTGTTCATTTTAAAAGCATCCACAGACACCTGACCTTGGTTTTCAAATGACCATTTGAGTGTCAAAAGAAACACTCAGAAAAAAGTCAGAAATAATCACCATCATGCGACAATCCTCAGTGAGAGAAATGATATAAAATATGACTAATTAAAAACATTTATCATCTTTCTGTTCTCTCCTTTTTTTGTCCTTGACTACAATACAATGATTTTGGTGATTGATGTCTTTAAATTCATGTGTTTAACTTAGTCATATGACTAAAAATTAGTTAAGTACTTAGTGGATAAAAAAACTTGACCAAATGTTAGAATATTATCATGTGATAAATTATATTCATTCTTTTAACTCTTATAATGCTTGTCAAAATTATATTAAAATTTCCCTTGAAATACCTGTTAAGTTTAAATATACTAATTTGCATGGAATAATCACAGTAGTGTACATAACACAGTATTTCAAGTTTATGAGTATTGAAATTAGTTTTCTTAATAAATGCCACAGAAAAAAAGCTGAAATCTTGATTTTGGTCTAAAACCAAAATATGTTTAATCTTGACTGAATCTTTTTCTGCAAGTGTGGTGGTTTGACAACAGGCGTCTGCTAAGGAAGGCAGGAGCTTCCCTTGTAATGAAGGATATAAATCTCTCTCACTGAATTATTATAATTTTGGATTTAAGGGGGCTCTCAGGCAAAGATAGGAATAGGAATAGGATTAGGATTAGGAATAGGAATAGGAATAGGAATAGGAATAGGAATAGGAATAGGAATAGGAATAGGAATAGGAATAGGAATAGGAATAGGAATAGGAATAGGAATAGGAATAGGAATAGGAATAGGAATAGGAATAGGAATAGGAATAGGAATAGGAATAGGAATAGGAATAGGAATAGGAATAGGAATAGGAATAGGAATAGGAATAGGAATAGGAATAGGAATAGGAATAGGAATAGGAATAGGAATAGGAATAGGAATAGGAATAGGAATAGGAATAGGAATAGGAATAGGAATAGGAATAGGAATAGGAATAGGAATAGGAATAGGAATAGGAATAGGAATAGGAATAGGAATAGGAATAGGAATAGGAATAGGAATAGGAATAGGAATAGGAATAGGAATAGGAATAGGAATAGGAATAGGAATAGGAATAGGAATAGGAATAGGAATAGGAATAGGAATAGGAATAGGAATAGGAATAGGAATAGGAATAGGAATAGGAATAGGAATAGGAATAGGAATAGGAATAGGAATAGGAATAGGAATAGGAATANTGATGATTTCCCCCCAAACATCCACTTTGGCCACTGTAATAAACATGATCTAAACCTATATGCACCTGCTGTTTAATATGGCTTTTAGTGTTTGCAGCAGTGTTAGCAGCAGTGGCAAAACAAAATCCATCTATTAATTCTTTTCTGGCTCATATTAGTCGGGTAGTGCTGGGAGGATGCAACTAAAGTCTTTTTCAGGGGAAGTGTTTTACTGCAGGCTTCAGCAATGACACTAGTTCAGCCTGAATTCATTCATACTTTCAAATAATCATTCAAGAAATAACTAGTATAATTTCAAGTTAGAGTTTAATAATTTTTTAAAATTTATAAATCTCATTATGTTCATTGATTTAGAGTGCTCTTTCTAATCATGTTTCTTAGATGTTTCTGTTTTTGAAAATAGACTTTTAAATTACACATTTTTATTACATTGTATATATGATGTTAGAAAAAAAATATATTGAGGCACAGATTGGGGGTAGCTATGGAATTTGTCGTACTCCACAGTGCAATCAATTCTATGCTCTTATGATTCAGAGATATGTAATAAAAATAGCTCTATTATATAGAAACATTTCTTTTAACATGTATGGATTTATGACCTGGAACTAATGAGATTTTAACCTTCAAAAAATGGTGAAGCTCTGCAGTCTACACACTGCAGTGTCCTGTTTTGATCTGCCTTTCCTTTATAGTATCCCATTGTAAGTATTTCATCTCATAACTAACATACCCATATAGTTGAGAGAATTTTTTGTCCTTTTAAGAACCTCAAGAAATCTCCTGTGGAAAACTTGTATTTCATGCATATACCACTGAGTAATCATATTTTTGCCAAAATTAACATAATATACTTGTATATGTTATATTAATTATGATTTAACACCATAATTCTAAATATCCAATTTAGATTGTTTAATAGACTAGAAAATTATTTAATCAAGTGATTAATATCTCCTCAAAAAAGTTGTATTGCTAGGTTAAAGTCTCAATCTGTTTTGAATTATTATCAGAGCCTCTGGCAATTTATTTGTTTGTAGAATAAAAGGAGTGCCTAAACACCAAGCATGGAGTAATAACAATAGCCTTGTCGTACTGTGCATCCATGTATTTTCAAAGTATTCCCCTGGGTATGTTTTTGGAGTTGCCTGTTGGTTTTGATTAAGCACTCAGAACCTCAGGAATACATTCCCTCCAGTGTTTATGCCAGTTACCTCTGCTCTGCTCTCACAGGGTTGAATAGATTCCCACAACTCCGGCTGTAAGATGCCATCATGTAATTGCAGCATGCTAAGAAGGTAGAGATAAAAGTTGTTTCTCATACAATTCCACTGCTTCTGTCCACAGTCACCCATGTCATTTTTGCCCATGACTATGTCCAAGAAAGTTCTCACGTTGTCTTCTCTTAGTACCCAGTAATAACATTGATACAGCTAAAATATGAACTCTCCACATGGAATCTTACTCAAAGTGTAGGGAAGTCAATCTCGAAGGTTTATGGGCACTGAAAAGGAGGACCTTTATCAGATAAAAATGCTTAAATATTACTTCTCTTTGTAACATGGACTAGTTCTTCCTATTTTATTCATGCCCAGATATTCATTAACTTGAAATAAATAATAAAGGAAATAGTCACAACATACAACGGTAAGATGAATTAAAAACTAGATGGAACAAATGTATAGGAGTTTTAGACTTTTTGTCCAAAGCTAAACTAGATTTTCTTCACTTAAAAAATGTAGCTCTTCTCCTTGGAGAAGGAATCCGAAAAAACTACGTCCCTCAAAAAATAATTAAAATTACAAAAATTATATAGAAAATAGCTCAATTCATATAATAACTCAAATACCACAATCAAGCATTGAAAAGTGTAAATGAAATATAAGCTTTTTTCCAATTAATTTCTACAAATATTGAAAAATACCTGGAATACATACATTCAAAACAAAATGTCTTTGTATAAATTGTATAAATCAAGAAAGTGACATTTTATATAGTTATGATCCTCTAAGAGATAGAAAAAAACTCAGAGGAAAGAACTATTAAGCTTTTCTTCTTCTAGTTTGTGTCACATGATTGTGTATGCTTAGTGTATTTTATGGAGATAGGTTGATTTATTAATCAACCTTTTGAAATTCCAGCCTGTATCTGCCTACTTTTTTCATACGTCTGACACTAGAAGATAAAATTCTCTCCTTCAAGGTCATTTCCAGTTAAAACAAGAGAGAACTTGTAACTGTATATGTCAATAATAATGGGTTAACAACTCTACCCTTGCCAAAAGCTAGACTGAACTATTCAGTTTTATTGTAATTCCTGGGGACATTTTATTTAATATTTTTTGTTGGGGTTTTAGCTATAGGGTTTTGTTTTGTTTTAAAAATATTTTATTACATTCAATGTATGTATGTATTAATGGCACTTTACATAGAATTGAGGAAATAAAAGCTCAGGAATTAAAGTAATACAAAATTTTAAATTAGTTTTGAACTTTCTCAAATAGTTTAAAATTTTGTTTATCACTTAAAATACACTATAGTGTTTCAGAATATGTCCATTTTTCAGAGTTCAGTATTTTCAGTTCAATATTTTCTTACAGAAAATTATTTTAAGGTGTTCATTCACAAAACTAAGCTTTGATTTCACTCCAACATAAGTTTTGTGGAAGATGGTAAGTTCAACTGGGACATGAAACAAATTCATTTAATTACAAATCAAAGACGTTGTCTAACAAACTTCTTTGCACAATCCTCTCCTTCTCTCTCCTTCCCTCTTGCTCCTTCTGCTCCAAGATTATTTTGATTATTTTTCAAAGAGAGTAATAAAACTTTAAACAACTCAGTAAAAGCACACGACACCACGACACTCAAGTGTGCATTCTCATTTATGTCCATTTTCTCCATTCACAGCATCTAAAAATTAAAAAAACAAACAACTTCAAAATCTTATTTTGTTTAATCAATTTTTTTCTTCCACATTTCATTTTGGTCATAAAATCAAAATTTAATTTTTGGAATAGATGTGACCTGGAATGGAATTTTATCATTGCACAGTCAGCTGCAAAGCTAATAAATTATTTTTATATTTCTTATTGAGTCCCCAACTTTGACCACATTATAAGTCTCAGGGAAAAAAAAACAAAACACCTGTTATATTATAATATAATTCATAGCAATTAATTACGTCAAACAACTGCGTGAATAGAATGCTAAACTAATTCATAGGGAGTTCAATGAAAAATAGTAAAATTCTTTTGTGATTATTGACATAACTTGTGGTTCTTGACATAGATTTAATTAATAATTTTGAAATAACACCTTAAGGTCTTTTTCTACTTTATTAATGTTACAATCGTACTTTTCATATATCTATTGCTCTCATTCTACCTATTCACCCAATCCCTTTTTCATATATAACTAATGTAAACACTATATTCATGTGCATATATACTGTATTTACACAAATATGTGTATGTATGTAAATAACTAATATTATTCAGTATATTGGACATAACTCTTGTGCAACATAAATATTTATATGATTTGATTTAAAATTAAATTCAAACTAACTCTTGTTAAAATACCAACTATGAACTTAAGAGATATGATTACATGAGCATTCAATATGCAGTCATATAGTGTAAGTAATTTTGCAAGAAAGAATATTAACTTTTAACAATCTATTTAACATTTTAGTAGGATTAAGCCAATGATAATATTCCTATACACGTTTAAATCATATAAAATAAAGTTACTCAGTGGAAATACAGGAAGACCTTTAACATCAAAGTGGTTTGGGTTTAGCTAACATTTACCTGTAGATATAGGAAATAACCTGACTCCCTTCCAGAATAGGTGACATGTTTATCTTACCTCGTGCTCTCCTGTTCCTCAATTGTCTTTGACTTATCATATTGTGACCTTTATAATAGCTTTATAGAGGATCAATCAGGCCAAGTCAGAACTGTAATACAAAGAAGTATTCATTATTTTATATTGGCTTAAACTAATAGAGATGACAAGTAAAACACAGGTGATTGATTTCCTGACCTTTAAAGTGTTTTATATGTAAAGTGCATAAGTTCCAGACATACAAGATATTTAATGTTAAAAATGAATTTTAATGTTTAACTATATTTGTTATATCCTGCCAATGGAACTCGAGTTTCGTGACAGCAGAATCTATTGTTTCATCTCTTTGAATGACACTTCATGAACTTCTCTGATACTTTTTCACTTCTTTATAGTATATATTGAATTTTCAAAGAATAAAATCTCTTTTAAGAGCTATTCATTTTACATGACTATGAACTGAATTGGAATATAGCCAAAATCAAGTTCAGGAAGTTTTCAAAGGCTAATTTTCCAAACACCTACATAAACTACTAATGTGTCTTTGGGACTGAATATAAAATTATAGCACTAAAATTTGTATGACAATAGGAAAAATAGGTGAAAAATACATGTTATCCTGTTTTGACAAAAATCAGAACCCATTTCAGAAAGAAACTAATGATCTAAAGAACAGGAATTTATTGAATCTTTATGCCTCCTTAAACTACAGAAAATAAATTTTGAGCACCTGCTCATAACTTGAGACTTAGAATGTAGCTCTTTAACTTTCTTTTATATTCTCTGAATCGTAACTTTCATGATCTATAGTTCTTTAAAAAATCTTAAGCCAACATCCAACTACATTGATTCTGCCTAGAGATCAGAATATGGATCTCATTATCAAACAAAAATCAAATTACTATCCTCATCAGAATTAATTTCTGACTTCTCATTCTACCACTACTGTGAATCTGAGTGGAATCACATTGATACATATTTTTTTTTAATTAATGCATTTCAAATTTTGTCTTTTTTTTCTACTCTACAGCTACTGTGATCAAAAATTTATCTTTTTGATGTTTTCAGTTAGCCAAAAGGGCCTTAATTTTTCTGAAAATACAACAGGATTTAAGAATAGCTTAAGTAGGTAATTTAAACACACTTCTTATCACCTTCCCCCAGAAAAAAACCCAAAACAAAACCCCAAAGGAAACCTACTTACATGGCCACAGATTAGAATGGACTTTTTGAACCATGGTCCTTCTTGCTACTGAATTAAACATTTCTTAGTCACTAAGGTAACTATAATTGCAGAATGAAATTGTATTTATCTCTAGAAATAAAAACTGCCCCCATTTATGCAAAAGGAAAAACAAAATTATAATAATTAATATTAGGGAGACTAGACTTAAGTGAATTTCCTCAACTTGTTTATTATTGTTTCATGCTAGTATTCTAATTTGCAATAGATATATTGCCATCCCCAACAATATCTATCAACCATACCACATAATTATACAAATAAAACACATTATTAGCAGTTCTGATATTTAGTTGGTGACAAATACTTAACTAATGAATGTTCAACAGTATGGTAAATATGTTTGTGAAATGCCCTTTCCTGGGACAGATTGGAATGTTCACCTCCTACACGGTGGTAAAAGAATGCACAAATAGAACACAAAGCTTAACAGTTTCTGTACTTATCCTGGTGGATGACTAGATGTCAAAAAATAAAACTCTGCAGGAAAGGGGTTGAAATTGCCATGATTGTCTGCTGTCTCCATGTTCTGAAACTTTCTTCCCCTTTTCCTTTCTCTTTATTTTCCCTCCAGTTTTTCTTATTAAAGTGTGTTTTAGTAGAAATAAACAAACAAAATCAATATGCCTTTCAGAGAATCACAGATTGTGTAAGGTTAGAAGTGACCACAGTGGATACACTGATCAAGTAAGGTAATCCTGGAGCACACTGCACAGAATTGCATGCAGACAATTCTTGAATATCTCCAGGTATGGTGATTGCACATCTGGACCCAGCAATCCAGATGTGGTCTCCTTTCTTGAAATCTGTCAGTATTTGATCAGAATTATTATTGTAATAATTATTCCTTTAGAAGTGAAAAATAATGCAAGGATTTCTGATTTCAACAAGAATTTTGCTATTCTCTATTCCATTTAAAATATAGATCTCCTGGAATTTTCTGTTATGATGATTAAATTGCCCTATCCTTGTCCTCTTTAAGATCCTGGTTTCTTTCAGGATATTGTCTCTCCTCAGAGCAGTCAAATGCTACATTTTCAGACAAGAATTTGTAGTTGATGTATTTGTGCATTTCCAGATCTTCTAATAGGATGCTGAGTTAATAATCCCTATCATCGATAACTGAGCATTATTTTTATTTATAATTTTCACTTTCATTTTTTTTCCAGGATAGAAGATCAAAATCCCAAACATAAGCATCTGAGTAACACAAGTCTTACAGTTATCAACATTTTCCTTAGCATCTCAGTCTCTGTTAAATTAAATTCCTTAGGAAATTCCCACTTGAGTGTAGGCTATAGGATAGACTTCTTAGATTTCATATTCTTTATAGAAATATCATGAAAATCTCTTAAAAAGTTGCTATCATTATATCACATAATATATGAACGAACAGGGCAAATCTTAAGTGCCTTTAAAAGTAAGAAATAGTGCAAGGGTCTAAGAAGACTAATACATGAGAAAAACACTAAAAATCCCAAAGTCAAATCATTGAACTAAAAAAAATAATCATAACAGATCATATCTGCTGTTAAAAACTCTAAGTCTTTAGAAAGGCACCATTTTTTTCATATTCTTCAAACTTTCAAGATTAGTATTATCTGATTTATAATTCTCCTCATCCAATGTAGTTTCATCAAAGAAAATATAAAAGAGTGATGAAATTAATGATAAAGATGGTAAATGTTTTCTCCACTGCCATTAACATTCAGAATTCAAGATCAACCTGACACTACTGATAATCATCAAACAATTTTCTCAAATTGTACTAATAAATATTTAATTTTATGTTTATGTGTATATTTATGGACTGGTAATATGTACTTCCTCTTTGCCCATAAGAAGATATTTTGATCAAAATATTTCTAAGGAATTAATTTTTATTTTGCATTTATTTGTTTAATCAGAAATATTTACACAAGTCCAGCTTCAGGAAATTATATGGTGGTACTTATTCATGTTTTGGCCTTGTTCAACTTAAGATTTCCTGAAAAGTAAGGCTTTCTTCTTCAACACAAGGTTTTCTGACTCTGATTGTTTATTCTACCAACTTTCCAGAAGAAATCTTGATCATGCTGCCATGTGTTTTAAAAGAAAGTTTAGTATTTGTGACATGTACAGATACATCATGCGCAATATCTGATATGAATATATGGAGGGACTTAAACTTCTTTTCATTCAAGTACATTTTCATATGAACATTTATGTACATCTATAGATATATGTACATCTATATGTATATACACATATGTATGCACATGTATATCAATCTATATAAATATATATTTTGCATGTATGTGCATGAAAGCTGGTGTTGCACTTTCATACCTAGCCTATACTTTCACTACCTGTCCCACTTGCTACATGAACCTCTTTAAATCCTTCTAAAAATCCTATATTTTTCTATTGTCAAAACCTAGTTGCCAAAAACACTCACACAAGTTATTTTCTCAATATTTTTGTACTCCAGCATTTTCTAGTTCAACAGCCTTGTTTGATTCTTACAGTTTCTTTTTGCTGTAGCATTGGGTGTTTTGCTTGCAATTCTATAGATCCTAGGCTAGGATTTCTTTCTACAAGAAGTTTGTTATTATTTTTAGTTGAATACATTTTAAGTCACAGTAACCATATTTTGCAAACATGGAAAGAAGTACTTGTTATTGATTAAAAATGTTAATACCAGGTACTTTAAGAGAATAGTAACTCTGTGGAAAACCTAAATAACAGTCTCAGAGGATGATTTCTTTTAAATAATTTTCTTAAAAATAACCTATGAGAATTACTTATTTGCTATAAGTATATTATTATTTACTATAGTTATAGTAAATAGTACCTATTTACTATAACTGAAACATAATTTTTGTTTTCTGTACCAAGACTGAGAACATCCTCCAGAATTTCAGGGTGAATAATTAAGATAGACTTTTCAGAATAAAACTACTACTTATATTTGAAATTAAGCTTATCTTGTAACTTCAGAAGTCCGCATGAACACATTGTGTAATTTATGACAATCAAACCATGGGATATAAATACTGGATTTCTTGAAAATCTTTCATGTCTCTTTCCCTAAAACATTAACTACAATAAATAAGTAAATTAATTATATCTAAGCAATCACAAATGAAGTTAAATGAAAGTTTGTCTCTGTGTTAGCCATACTTCAGTTGAAAAAACGTAATATGAATTAGTCGTTCAAGAAAGAAATAAGTAAATAATAATCTGCCCAAAAATCTTGTAAAAGGGTGACATTGATCGGATAAAAAGAGAAAGAAAAAGGATTCTAGTGGTCGGCTTCACCTGAGCTCATCCTGATAGACTCTGTCACTCTGTTTACAGTCAATGTAGAGAAGTAAACACTTCCAGGGATGATTTATTTCATCCTAAATGAAATTCCTAATATCAGTTGGATCAGCTGTACCCTAAAAGTGTGGTTTTCTTCCCACTAATTGGAAAGGGCACACACATAAGATTTTCTTATGTCAATGTCTACAATGTAGATGTTCAGTATAACTCACCAAATTTCTGTAATACATTTACATTGTTTTCCATATATCTAGTCAGATATTTTCAAGAATGTTTACAAGTAGTAACAAGATAGAAGAATTTCAGTGGAGATGAACAGATTTAAATGAACTTCTTAATGAAGTGAGCAAAGCTGTTAGCCTATCTCTAGAAAATTTCAAAATAAAAATTGAAAGAAATCACACATTCACATACATACTCAGACCTGTGAAAAGGCAAATATGGAAACATGATAGTTAAGCAAATTAATATTTATTTAAAATGTATACAATCTCCCAAATTGAATAAAGTGGCAGTTTGAATTTTCAGAGTTGTGTCTGTGACACTATCATAAGAATAAGTCATATGCTTAGTCACATAACTTAACTGTCATTTACAATGGACAAAGTGATACTGATTTCAGCAAATACTGTTGTAAACTACACTTAAGAACACTTGATATACCACATTTTCTAAAGAACTGAGTTCTCTGATTAACTGGTTAGGTATCTGTGTTTGCTTTTTCTCTTCTCCTGTTAACCAGATATGACCTTTCTCAGAGTCTGTGTCTATCTAGAAGTTATCACAATGATATTTGAGTGTACTAGAATAATAAGGAATCATTGATTAACCACAGTGTGGATATCAAAAACTTTGAAACAGAATGTTTACAAAAGCAATCTTTTAAAGTTTCAAGGAAATAAGGAATATAAGACTATCAGTAGAAAATGATACTTTATTTCAGAGCCTGACTTGCCTCCAAATGTTTGAGCATTTCATCATATCAGAAAATGCTATGGAAAAAGAGAAAATATAGGTGGTGTTTTGTTCATCTTTAAACCCTACAAATTAATTTTTATAGTCTAATTGTCACAGTGAATACCAGGTGGGCTGTTTTCAGTCATGTAAACATATTTTGTCAGGCTACTAATGACTGCTTAGAAATTCTTGTGGCTTCCAGCTGCTGCTGCTGAAATCTGCAGTCTTATTTAATTCACAATTGCCGTGCTTGCCAGCCCCACATCATAGATCTCTGTAAATATCTGTAAATCAAGCTGCATAGGAAATAGGTTGTTTTACCCAAAGGTTACCATATACAGATAGGCATATGGTCTTGGTCGTCCACAGGAAAAGAATTTAACTTTGAAAACTGTTAATGATCAAAATCTTGTTTAGAGGCAAGGAGGAATCACCTTATATGCACAATCAATAATTTGTTGTTGGTATAATTGAAATTTTAGCAGTTTAATCCAAGGATCATTACTAGTTCAGATATAGTTGTTACAGAAAAAGAAAGAATAGTTCTACAGAGGAAAAAGTCACAATAAATGCCCGTGTTTTACTGTGGTGGGGTCTTCAGTGTAAGCTTATATCCTATCCTTTTACAGACACAAGGCCTAAAATCTAGTATCAGAAACCTCCTTCTTTATGCTATCATTAAGTTCTCATCCTAAAATGTTGGTGACACTGTTCATAAGTTATTAAAAGGAAACCAAATCGGCTGGTTAATTAGAAAAATTACAGTTACAGTTAAACCAAGTGAAACAAAGCTGCAGGCAGGCTAATAAAGGATAAGAGAGAGAAGGTCCGACAAGCCCGAGTCCTGAGGCTTTGTGCAAAACATGTGTCCTGTTACTTGCAGTGTCAATGCCATATTTTGAGCCACAGGGTATTGAAATATAATTCTGTTCAGGTACAAACATCCTGCCTTCCTCCAGCTCTTGATATTAGATGCCCTAGGATTTCAAAAAATGGAGATTTGGAGGCCAGATGATGACACATACGACATAGTCTGCATATGTTCCATTTTCTGTAGAGGCAGCTGGTGGACACGGAGAGCAGATAGGATGGCATAAAATACTTATGTTAAACTTGTAGTGTATATACAATCAATTAAGAAAGAAACTTCTTTGAGACGGCAATTCATCCAAACCGGAGACAGATTTAATGTGAGAAAGTGACCTGTGACAGGATGCTCTCTTACAACTACATAGGATAAATACACAACTACTAAATAAATACACTTGACAACCTAAATTTCAGACAACAAAATAAAAATGGAACAAATAATCATTCAGGCTGCAGTAGAAGCATATATTTTTGAGTTATCTGGATTGTATTTGCTCAATCACTATTACAACACTTCAGGATGACAGACTTCTTTGTTTCTGAATTCACATGTCCATATTAAACTGGCAAGGCTTGCTAACATATACCAACACCATGCTAGTGAGTCCATTGGTCTGTGATCTTTTCCAGAAATAGCCTCTATTCTTGTTGAGTACTGTCTGTATAGGCATACTCTCTCTTTTTATATCTAAAGCTCCTTACTTGTTTACATATTTCTTTTAAACATAAACCAAAAGTGTGAAATGGAGAATTTAACTGTCACACCTCTTATTCAATTCAATTTTCCTTTTTCACCCTTTGTGAAACAACTGTTTTGGTCCTAGCTCCCTCCTGTTCCTCACTTCAAAGCGCTTCTCTCTTAGAAAATCAAACTAATTCTTAGACAGGTGGGATAGTTAAACTAAAGCATACAATGTTGCAGATAATAACATCCAAGGAATTTTGTCTATAATCATTCCTAAATGGCTGATCAGGGAATATATATCAGGGAGACAAACTGATTAAATAATGATAGCTATCCTTCAGCTAGTATAGTTAGGTGATCTGAATTAATCATAAGTTATTTTTTTTTACTTCAGTAAGCATACTGGTCTAGAGAGCATACATCAAAGGTCAGCATGCTTTTTGGGTCTCTGGAAACCTTTTGTTCACATATGAGTCTGAGTTTCTTGATTGTAAACTGTCTTTTTACTATATGGAGGATAAATTCTGGTTGTTTTAAAGTAGATTTTGAGTTGGTTTTTAAATTGTTCTTATGAGGTCATGAATTGTCATGAACAGGGACACACATAAGCTTAAAAGAAAGACATTTGATGCCTGTGAGACATATTTTGAGTGTCTTGAAAATTCTCACTGCAACAATTAGTTGCATTTAATATAATTAGCTAAGTGTCTAGTTGTTGTCTTGAACTACTTTTTGTAACTTTATAACCTGAAGGGATCCTGAAAGATTTAACTTATGGAAATTTTATCTTAAAAGTTTTCTGATGAACTGGTTTTATATTCTGACCTTGGTAATACTTACAGAAAAATGAATTAATACTCTCTAATTTATTAAACACCTCATATTTATCTTTTGTTTTATTTGCCTGATTTATAAAAGATACATTCTTTTATACGCTTTCCTGACTAGCATTGTATCAAGTATACTTTAAAGGGAATAAAGTCTTTAGCAGTGCCTGTTGGGATGGGACAAGGGGCAAGAGTTTTAAACTAAAAAAGTGATGATTCAAACTAGATATATTAAAATAAACTTTTTTTTCTGTGAGAGTGGTGAAACATTGGCACAAGTTGCACAGTGAGATGGTCAATGTTCAAGGTCAGGTCAGATGTGGAACCTGATCTAGTTGAAGATATCCCTGCTCATTGTAGGGATGTTGGATTACTGAACTTCAAAGGTCCCTTTCAACAGAAAACATTCCACAAGTTTGTGATTTAAGATTCATCGGATGGCATAAGTTTGACTGCTGTCAAACATTTGAACTGCATTAATTGCTCTCTTCTTTGGATTCTTTGTTAGCTAAGGCCATTATATAAGAAGTTCCTCTTACCATCTACTAGTAGAGTATGCAATTTCAATGAGTTTAATAGTCTTCTGTGTGGCTAGCTTTGAAAATTTACATCATATAACTGAGTCAAGATTTTCTACATCCAGATAATGTTACTAAGCCTGGAAACATTTTTATTTTTTATAAAATGAATTCTGAGCTTCAAACCATAAAATATTCACAATTTAGCTGCTATGATGTACTCCCTCAAATGCAAATGCTAATACTGCTGTAAGCAAGACAGCTGAAGGATGTGAAACAAGGTCTGTACAGAAAGATAATATCCTTTATTAGGCAAAATGTTGTGAGTGGAAAAAAATGGGCTTTTACATATACTATTTCTTATTCATGTTTGGTGTTTGCCTTTTCAGTATGTTGATCTTGTCTGGGTGCAGAGAAAGATTGTTTGTTTGTTCTGTTTGTTTGTTTTCTTTATTTTTCTTGTTTATTTTCCTAAAGGCATTATCTCTTCTCACATGCCAAGATTCATGAAATATATGAGAGATGGTAGTAGAGTTGTATGTATGTATGCTGTAGCATGAAAAGTTGCAAAATGCTGATGGTGTAATATTCAATAATGTTTCAAGATGACAGATCCAAAATACTTCTTTTTAGCTTTTAGCTTGCAGGTTTCATGTCTAACAATTTATCTGTAGTGTTCAACAGGCCTGCATAGGGTCTGTCCTGCTCCCTTCTTTGAAGTACAGAGTTATTGGCAAAGTACTTTACACCAACCACGAAGATTTCCATATACAGCCTGACTATTAAGGACATATTGAAAATAACTTAAACATATTGTCTAGCTATTTCTTTTGTTGTGTAACTAAATGAATTATGAAGCCGCCTCAGTGGCAGTTTTGCCAAGCTGTCCATTTCAAGGACCATCCATTTGTTCTGGGTTCAGCTGTCAAGAGTTTTGTCTTTATCTTAATAAAAAGTACCCAGATTTTAATATTCTAATTGCTCTTTTTTAGGGTGCCTTTGGAAAGTAAAGAACAAGAGGAAACCAGCGAAGTAATCATAGGCTTTAATACAATGAAATTTAACTGTCCCTCATGATAGCCCTAATATTCCATGCATCTGAAATTTTACTTCCCCTGATATTGCTTGCTGCCCAGATATCATACATGTACAATTTCATTTTATGTCAAATTTTCCCTTGATGATTGAGTCTTAACTTATTTAAGTTAATGGAAGTGGTTTTTGTTCATTTCAACAGGCATTCCACAGATTAGATCAAGCACAAGCTCATAAAGGACAAGTTAGTCATCAGAAGTAGTGATCACAGATTCAACCAGGGGAAGTCATACTTGGACATCTGGATAGACCTCTATGATGAAAGAACTGATGCAGAGGGAAGAGCAACAGACATTGTCTACCTGGACTTCAGGAAGGCCTTTGGCGTTGTCTCCTATAAGATCCTTATAAACAAGTACGTTCATTTAAGATCAAAGACCTGAAGCCTAGTCAGAATCTGGTAAGCAGCAGTGTAACCCATGGGTCAGTACTGGGTCAAGTCCCGTTTAATATTTTGATTAATGATCCAGATGATGGGGCAGAGTGTACCCCTCAGCAAGTTTCCTGATGGCATAAAACACTGAGGAACGTCAAAAATGCCAAATGGTTCTGATTATGTCTGTAAGGACCTCAAGAGACTGGAGAAATTAGACAGCTTGAAGTTCATGGAATTCAATAATGGGAATTGCAAAATCTTATACCTTGCAAGGAGCAATCTCATGTTATAATAATACACGCCTGGAGCTGCCTAGATGAGAAAGAGTTTGGCAGAATATGTCCTGGAGAAAAGTTGGGAAATACCAACTGAAACAGGAACCAGTAATGTGCCCTTACACCAAAGAATGAAAAAGGAATCCTGGGCTGCAGTAGGCAAATCACTGCCAGCAGGTTGAGGGAGATGGTTGTTCTCCTTTATTTAGCATTTGTGAGGCCGCTCATGGAGCCTGTGTGCAGTTTTGTGATTTTCAGTAAAAGTCTAGATAGATAAGACATGGATATAGTACGGAGAGCATGTGGATGGAGGAGACAAGGGCAGGGATAGGTGAGTCTGAAGACTCTGGGGAGATTTCATTAATGTGAGAATATCCAAGGAGAGGTTCTAAAGAAGTATCCAAGCTTTCTTTCGGTGATACCCAGTGGCAGAACCAGAAGGCACACACTGAAGGACAGAAGGTCGCGCCTGAACATTAGAAATATATTTCCTGTGAAGATGACTGATCATTGGCACGGGGAGCCCAGAGAGCCTGTGGAGATATTCACCCCACCTTGGAGAAGCAATTTAGACATGGCCCTGGACATACAGCTCTAGAAAGCTTTGCTTGAGCACGGGGGTTGGATGAAATGACCTCCAGAGGTCCCTTCTTATCCTAAACATCATTTTATTTTGTGGCCATAATAAATACAAAATATTGCTATCTACTCTGTGTTAGCATGAAAGAGATTATGTAAATTTACTATAAAATACAGTTATGAGTTGTACAAAATGGATTTACTGTTTGAATGTGGACATAAAGGAATATATGTGTCATTTTATTATTAAAATTTCACCCTTGAAATATATCTGTTCATCACCTCATCTCAAAATTCTGTCAGATATGTCCATTGAAACAGACAGTAATTAAATTCAAGTATTTTCTGTCTTGTCTTTATGTATGGAACAATTTTTCTCATTTAAAGATCAGGAAAACAGAACACTAAAATCACTTACATAATTCATAAAACCATAATGATATTGCTAGATTTTAACTAGTCTTTATTTAAGAATTTTGCATAAGAAGAAAATAACTGTGTCCTGATATCAATTTTCATTAGAAGCCTTTCATATGGAATAGACATGATTTCCACTTTTGTATAACATTTAAACTAAATTACTGTGACCCACAAGTGTACACCATCCCTGGTAGCTAGATGCATTTTCATCAGCTGGACAATTCTTGTTTATACCTCAGTAATCTGTTGAGGGAAAAACTAAAACTGACTAAACAATTAAAATTCAAAATAGGTCATAGTAGTGCAATACACGAACATAGTACCTGATTTAACATAATGGACTAGGCATTGAAAAATTCCAATACCTCATTTTTGGACACAGATTTTAATGAGAACAGAAACTGGCACAATATTAATCAGTATGACATGATTCCTTGAACATAAGGGGAATAGGAGAAGTGAAAAATTAAAATCTCAAGAAGTTCTCATTAGTCTGAAGACTAAAATCTGTGAATGTATTGGGTCACTATAATGTAATCCAAGAAGAAAAAACCCTCTCAATTTCTCAAGCACTTTGAATAATAAAGTAAAATACTCAATTGCAGAGAAATGTAGAGATTTTTTTAATGTTATATAAGTGAGACATATTTCATCTTACCGGTTTTAATTTCCAGTGGCCTGATCAGGAATGGGACCTGTGTCCTTGAGCAATGCGTCTGGATATTCTGAGTAATACACAGAGAAAGTTAACAATATTCCTATGTCAGTAGTAAATACATTTTTTTACTTGAATCTTCTCTGCTAAGTAGAACAAAAGATGAGGAATACTGTTAATAAAACAATGTCACTGATAAAAAATAAGACACACAACACACTTTTTTCTTACTGACAGGAGAATTGTCTTCTTGTGGTTCTACAAAATAATTTATTCACAAGTATTTTGTTAGAACACATTAAATTTCTCAAATTACATTATGCTTATAAAAATTTATAGATAGTTTAGTTATTTATAGTAATATTCATTGGTTAACATAAATAGTTGAATCAGTAGGGTTTTGCCGGTTATCTTTTTGGTTTTAATACCTTCATAGGATAAAATGTAATGGAAGTGAACATAATTTTGAGATGCTTATGACATCTTATTAGCAGTAATTTTTTATTTTCAGGCAGAGATTGTATAGCAATATGTGACATTTGTATTAACCTTAGGATTCATGTTGCATTGCTAAAGTGGTGACAGACCCTCACTAACGTTACCCAGTGTTTCTGATTATCTTTTTATTATTTCAGCTGTTTATACTTCTCAACTCTTCTTAAGATCTTTCAATTTTATGCACTAAGAGATTCTCAAGAATGTTTTCCAGTTGCTTAAAATTTTTTGGCATTTCCTAACACAGATGACTTCATGCTGAGTGTGGGGTTTTGTCTGTTTTCTGCAGATTTAAAGTCATGTAAAATCCTGTGGAGTTTGTAGACTATATATTTTGTCTAATCCAAATCTTCTGTTAAAATCTTGTATTTCTAGTGATATTAGATAAAATTTAACATGGTAAGTCTAACATTGCTCCTCAAATGAGGAGCAATACTGAATTTTTAAACTTTGAGGGAATGAAACCAAAGTCAAAAGTCTCAGACACACAGTAAAATTTTGGTGTTGTAACTAGTTGCTGGGTATTAGTTGAATGGTCAAACTAAATTTTTTTCTTTGGCATTTCAGCAAAATGGTATTAAACTGAATTCTGCCAGTTAGAATTCAAATTGATTAGGACCAGACAAATAATTATTATATTTCAGTTCTTATTGAAGACTAACTGTAAAATTATTTAAAGAAAAATGTGGACAACATCTGCACTATTCATGAGGGTAAAAAATCTTTTCTTTAAAGTATAGTTTCTATCTTTATGGGGTGGACTAACAATGAATACTACAAGTGACAGGTGGAAGATGAAATTCTCTATGCTATCAATAATGATCTCCCAACTGGTACGTAGGAGGACCAAGAAGAAGAAAGGGAAAGGTGAGGAGATGAAATTATTGAGAACACTCCATAAAAAACTCTTTATATAATCTTTATTGATAATATAAATTAACGTCAAAATAAATGTATTCCAGAATATCTTGAGGTTTTAATTTAGAATTTTGAAACTTCTAAATTACTAAATTAGCCAAAACAGATTATTGTATATTCTTACATTTTAAAATTTATTTTTAATTATAGTATATACTTAAATAAATATATATATATTTAAAATGCATGTTTAAGTGTAGTTATATCACCTATTGTTTTCTAATTAATAGAACAGTCTGGAAAATTACAGTAACTATTAACAATGAAAATTTAAAAATCATCCTTAAATTTACCATTCAACTAAATAGTGACAGAATAAAACTAACAGATTTTACAAATTGCTTCTGATGACACACCTTTTTATATGGTTGCTATTGACTACACCAAGTTTCATGAGCATACTTTGTGATAGACAGATGAAAAATACAAAAATTAAATCATAAGCTGTTATTAATCTTTGCACATGATAGTTTGAAATATGAACTGTAATATTCTAGAATATGAGCTAAACTATAAAGGTGTATTTTCACTGAGAGTAAGGAACAGAAATAAATTAAGTATATATCCTTGCTCTGTCAACTGTTCTAAAATGATGGTAATATCTTAGAGATCAATGTTTTGAGATGCCATGGCTAGATTTATCAGGTGATATCTGTGAAGGTTCTGACATATAACAGTTGCACTGTTTTCACATAACTGAAATTGCCATTACTGACTACTTAAGAACTCATAGTTCTTAAGAACTATACCTACACACCTTTCCTTTACACTCTTTTGTTGTAAGAATGATACTTAAAGGCTCAAAGTCTTTATTTTTCTTTGAGATTGAGAATGAGAGAGAGAAAGAAAGGAAGCATGAAGCAAGAAATAAAAACTAAAAGTAAGGAGCAAGAAAAAGAGAAAACTCCAAATAAGCCTTTCGCCTCCTCTTGCAGTACGAAATGGGCAAAAGCCAGACATTATGGGTAGAAGTAACAATTTACTGAAAGCACAAAGCAGGAGTAAGATATCCACAATAAACCCAGCAAAATTATATAAAAAGAGAAGCATTTTCCATAGAAGAAGTTGTTTTCCACAATGAACAAAGATAAGAAGAAGATAATAAGTAGGTGGCATCTGTGTGGCTTCCTGTGACAAAGGCAATATGGTGGCTGTACCCACACTCCACCCATGTTCCCGTTAGGAACAAAGGCAATATTGCAGAGGACATTCCAGTGTCTACCTTTCCTGTCCCTCAGCCTGAACACAGTGTAAGACAATGACAAAACCCTGGAGGCCAGGTCACCCAAGGAAGGGTCACGCCACCTCTGCACTGACCTCAGTTCTGAGGAGGTGCCAGTGCTGCCACTTCTAACACTCCTTCACACTCTGTGGTCTCCCTGCAGGTCACTGCAATTTTCCTACTGCTCTGCTGGGCTCCCTCTTGGCTCAGCTGGGCTCAACTGCTACCAGCACTGCTGGTCCTGGCAGCTTTGCCTTGCTGGGGAGAGAGGGAACACAGTCCCACCAGGGTGGCATCTCTGCACAGCCATGGCCCCACTGGGCTCAGCCACACCTTGCCACCTTCAGCACCATGCCCCAGAGGCACACCACCACCTCCCCTCAGCAGCACATCCCAAAAATGCATCACAGAGAAAGGAGAAAAAAGGACAGGGTGCAGAGGATGGGTGTGCAGATTTTATGTCAACACCCTCCAGCTAGGAAGAATGAGGAAAAAGTTCTGATTTACAGTGGGAGCCTGGGTATTCCTACTGACACCCCTGCCTCAGTGATGACTGGATAGTGTAGAATAAAAATGGCACTAAACTCCAGCCCACCAGCCCCCCAAACCAGGACACCAGATGTTATTCTATACTAAGTAGCCCATGATCTTGTTTAGTTTCCAGTCATTTAATAAATATAAATATATTTAATAAATACATATATGCATAGATATTGGCTTAACACATATACATTAAAGAAACAATTGCTGTCTACATAGTAGTTTCAATTCTGAATATTATTTGAACCTATTACATTGGCTCCTTCCTGAACCAAGGGAGTAAATCAGATCTCAGAATCTGGAAAGGAATACCACAAAGACTTAGATGTCCACAATTAAAATACCCAGAAGAAACAGATGGTCAATGGTGGAATAGTCAAAGGCTCTCTTTGGAAGGAAATAGAATACAAATAGAGGTTTGACTAGACTAGATTTGATTAATATAAACAGTGGGAATTACTTTAGACTTTGCATAAAGAAAGCAAATTAGTGAGAATCATTAACAAACCAGTAAAATAAATTATTTAAAAGAAAGAACGAAAGAAAATTGCATACTCCTGAAAATGGGCCCAGAATGTAAATTTCAACTAACTCAATACATTGAGTAGTAATTCAACTAACTCAATGCATTGACAAGTAGTGACCATTGGGAATTATTTTTAAGTGGAAAAGAATACCTACTAACTCCTAAAAGAGACTATACTGAAAGCACAGTTACAGTGGTCTTGGCACTTTGTAAGGACAGAAAAAGATAGAAATTGAAGAAAACAACAGTTGGAAAAGTTTAGTAAGACAGAACTCATCACAAAATATTAAAAAAGGATCTGTACAAACTAGTAGAAGTGACAGAAACCCTAGATGTGAAATCATCAAGATAAAGACATGAATTACAAATACCAAACAGCATAATTGAAAGCATTCTATAAATATATTGAGGACAACATAGTCAAAATTATAAAATCATTTTCATATGAATATTCCGCATTTTCTTAACCTAAAAATGGTATTTATAATAGGTAATAAAATAATTATATTTGCAAGGTGTTAAAAAGGAAGACCAGTACAGAGTGTGTGCATAAATCAAAGGAGATTCTAGTGGGAAAAATATTATCTAAACAAGAATTAGAAATTTCCTGTATAATTTGTGAGAAATTTTCCCAAAAGTATTTAAGGAAAAAGTAGAAGCAGCATCTAACAATAAAGAAGCTGTTGAAGATTGAAGAATTCACAGAAGAATAAAAAGAAAACATAGTAACTATCTATGAAAAGAGTGGGAGAAAGGACTTAGAAGAGTGTAAAACAAAATGTCTAACTCTGATTTTGAAGAATTGTAAACATCTATATAGTGTCTATAAAGTACACAAAACCATCTGATGTGGTTTTTATTGTGTAAAACTAGCTTACCATCTTTTCAAGGGCAACTGGACGAATAAAGGAAGAAGTAAATGTGATATATAGTATTTTTTTTAGTTTTTTTAATAAATATTCTCAAATTACTCTTTTGTAAGGAAAATAGTAAATATGTATCAGACAGTATTGTGGAAATATTATTTAAGAGCTGGTTCAAAATTTAGAATATGACCTAGAAGAATTATTTCTGTTCCTCAATTCCCAAAGTTATTTAGTAGAAATATAAAGTATTCACCGTTTCTTAATATTTTCTTGTTCTTTTCATGACTTGTAATAGCATAAAATATCTTTTCTTTGAAACAAGAACCTAAATTCCCTTACTCAGCCCCACAAAGTAAAATTTAAAGAAAGTAGCTTTGGTTTAGATGTTAGGAAGGAATTATTTTCTGTGAGAGTGGTGAGTCACTGGAAGAGGCTGCCCAGAGAATCTGTGGATGTGCCTTCCCTGGCAGTGTTCAAGGACAGGCTGGATGGGGCTCTGAGAATTTAGGTGTATTTGGAGGTGTCCCTGTAAATGGCAGGGGCTTGGGAAATAGTGTTTAAGGTCCCTTCCAACGCAAATCATTCCATGATTCCATGAAGGTAAAATTCACTAATTTTGAGGTTTTGGTTTCTTTCAGTTATTTAAAATAAGATATCTCTAGTTTTTAAAAGCAAACTAAATGCACCATTTCATATTCAGTTACAATACATAAAACATTGATTTAGGAAACTGCTACAATTTTTCCTCCTATTTAAAGGACAATCTGTTTTTTCAGTTATAAATTTATGTTTTCCCTATATTTATTCCCTATAGTGGCTTGGTATTATTGACTAAAGGAATGTAAGACTTAAGTTCATTCTTTTTGTATGTTTTTCTACTATTTTCCAGTTATCTCTACTGCAATAGGAATACCTGTCACTAATGTTTTGTTCTTTTATTTATCTTACATCTAGTTTCTGTCCCCTGGTGTCATTTACTTTTTTTACTGTTTTGCCTCTTTCTTTTTCCTGACAGAAGTCAAAATACTCAGCTGCCCAGCTCCAGCAAGTCCAAGAATCTTTAAAACATCTGATAGGGTCAAAACAGAAAGCTGATTTGACTCTAGCCTTGGCCCACCACATGTTTCATCTCTCTGGACACCTTGAAACATCAAGCTCTCACTGAGATTTTTGTCTTCTTTTTGAAAAGAATTGGAACAGGAGGAGCATTGAGATATTTTTCTTCCAGATTTCCTTCATAATACTAAATGCAGCTGCCTCAAATAACTAAAAACAGTTCTATAGATTAGAGCACACAGTTGATGAGGCTGGGTAAAACTCTAAAAGTAATATAAGTATTATTTTACATATATATATATAAACCGGTAAAGTATGGAAAAAGAAAGGTCTAATATAGATAATGAGAAAAAAAGCCAAAGTCTGGATAATTTGCTTATAAAAAAAACAGCTGATGAGATCTGAGGGATCCTTCTGACCTGAGACATCCGAAAGCCAGCTGATATGACAGTGTCCACAGAAGAAAGACCAGGCACTGCAGGGATGCTTAAACACATCTTCATACCCAGGGTGGAGTAATCAGACCAAGGCTACATTTTCCACATAAACCACACCCAGAATCCAAACTGCTGAGCATTTTTCTGACATCACAAGCCACTGCTACACTGTCTCTGATACTTGCACATTCTTCCTGAGATCCAAAGGACATGTTATTTGAGCCAGTTCAGTTTTCAATATATTTAGGGGAAATGTAACATCTGAAGCTTTTCTCCTTTCTTCCTACCTCTTCTTTCCTCTTAAATGTAAATAAGGGATAAAGCAAAGCATACAATGGGTTAACAAAAGGGTCTTTGGGGTTCAGTTCAAACACCAGTCCAGTTTACCACTAGGATAAGCACCAAAACAGATGTTTGAGATTTTTTTGTTTAGCCTTCACATTTGAAAATTTAAAAAAGAAAAACAGAAAAGCTGCCCATCTGATTACCCATTTAAACTGGATAAGTAAAGAAGATGACAGTTCAGAGTCACCTATTCAACTCCTTACCCAGCCTTCAAAACCTATTAACAGAAAATCTTCTTTGTTGTTACTGTATCTGTAACTTGTTACTGCATTTTTTGATGAAAAAGTAATATTTTTATTTTTTTCATTTCTGTTGTCCTCTGGTTGCAATAAGTGTTTTTAATTGGCTTCCTGCTATGGGAAACCTAAACAGAATTTAATGCGACTGATATATTTGTGTGTCTTTAACCTAAATGGGTGAGTATAAGACTCAGCAGGAACTTGTCTTGTTTTTACCAGCAGGAAAAAGTTGCTAATTAAATGACATTGTCAAGTCGTATTAGAAATTAAGGTTTTTAGAAGTGAGAAAAAGCAGTTAAAAGTAAATTGCAGGTATTATTACTGTGGTCATTCAAGAAGCACATTTCTTCTCAGAATGTTCCTGTTCTTGCTCACAACAGGCTGACAGACAGGATGTAGAGAGAATAATAAAAATTTTGTCTATGTTTATGTTCAGTATATGAGACAGCTAGACTGAATAGAAAGAGAAAATGATGTGCCACTAATCCTCAAGAGAAATGCCAGTTCAGATATAAGCTGTCAGGAAATTGCTCCCTTTACAATAGAGAACTCAGGCTTACTCTTCTAATAATCTACCTGTTCTCTATGTAGTACTTGCTCAGGAATTGTGGCTATTCACATTTGCATTTCACAAGTCCTAAAACAGTGGGCTTTCTTTTTTCTTTCATGCTCTCCTTCTAGCCATATATATTCATACTTTATTTTCTATTTCTGTTACAAACCTAAAAGTTTCCTTTTGTTTAAGATTACAGTTACTTGGTAGGATAAGTAGCATGCTGAGTAACCAGAGATCCAAAAACAAATACATGGCAAATATTCCTAGACATCATTTCCTCTCTTTACAATGATACATGCTGGAAGAAAAATAATCTTTCTTTCAAGACCTGAAAAATATCAAAATTCATGTCTTTGAATCCCCAGTTGAGATCCTATCAATTACTGAACCCTATACCTGTAAATACCTCTATATCTAGCTATATATCTATCCACCTAACTACTACCTGACTATGTATGTATGGATGGATCTGTTTATTTGTCCATTATCTATCTTTTTGTGATACACGAAAACACAAATTATGTATGATTTTATTTCTGTACACATATTGCATATATAATACTCATATGAACACAGATATGTATGTTCACATATATTTAAATGTTTGATTTACAAATAATCATACATGATATATTAACCTTTGTCTTCCTAGGACATATTCATTAACAGATTGGTGCTTTCTAGGTAACTTTTCAGGACATTAAGTGGAAATAATTTTGTTTTCTTACATTCACTGCTTTGACTTTGTTCAAAGCTAAGATGTTTATAAATGTGTGTCTTGTTCTAGGAAGACATAAGCAATGTTGGCCCTGACTGTAGTTTCATCTAATAATGAACTATAGCTCTCTCCATCTTGCCATGTTACTGAATGAATTTGCGTAACAAAGTAATTATTTATTATTATCTCTAATTAACATGTATTTATTATATGCATATATTTTATTACAGCTGGTCTTTTGTCTTATTTAACTGCTGTTCAGGTACTTAGCTAGTAGACTGGAATTCATTTTTCCCAATATCATGATACATTGATTTGCGTTCTCATACTTTTGCATAGGAAATTTATCTGAATTTACTTCTATAATCTAATACCACATTGCAATCTATGAATGAAACATTCCTCCATGAACTTCCCTCATATTTATAAAATAAATTATGTCTCTGTTGTCCATAAAATTTCCCAGTACTGTAAGTCCTATGTTAAAGAATCATAGTGCTTATTTTCAGTAGTGGCTATATAGGTTGTAATAGAATTAGAAGTGTTAAGGTAGAAGTTTAGCTTAATGACTTCAGATCTTTTATAAGGAATGCAAGTATCTAAATAAAAGAAGGAATTAAAAATGGAGTACTGAACCAATGACTGCAAATAAGAGCTGGTCAGATAGCTGAAGACACCATTTTAACAAGGTGTAAAACCCACTGTTATGTTAAATATGTTTACCTCAGAGAAACCAAGAATACTGGTGTGCTGTTAAATTCATAGTTTTGTGTGAGTAACTGCAAATCTACATAAAGCTGAATGCTATTTAATAAAGCTCTTGGGCAGTTTTATAAATATGCAGAGGACGTAGCCAGGATTAATCTGTGGGGTTCAACCAGAAGATGTAGTCTATAATTTTAAGTGGTTTATNCTGTTTTTGCCTGCAGATTGCTGCTAACATTACACTACATTACACTTAGACTACTTTTTAGTGATGCAGCACTATGTCAGATGTTAAATTGCGTTATGTTACAGCAGTTTCCATTGTCCTACTAAAAGCTGGTATAATGTGTAACCAGAAGGACTACTTCTACACATTTTCTTCAACTGAAAAAATTTCAATCAGGAAGCTCAGTAAAACATGTAATAATAATAAATATAGTATAATTGTATGTTTCTAGTATCATTTTTTAAAAATAATTATTTCTTAAATGCTTTTGACATGGTATAATTACAAATTTAATGTGACAGGTTTTATACTCCAGATCTAATAAAGTTACTCATTTTCAGAGCCATTAAGTTAAACACCTACCTGCTGTAATGAGAAAGTCAAAGTGACCTCATATGAGATAATAGGTGAAGTACGTTGACTTATCATTTTCTACTTTAGGATGTATACTATAACATTTTCTCAAGTTGTGTAAAAAAATTTTATACTGACAGAAGTAGCATGTATCTACTGATCTGGACAATGGGAAATATGTTGCTCCATGATATATGTGGCAAAATATTTCAGAAATACATATATGCTTGATGGTATTGGATTCTTTTTCTATGTTTAGGGATAGATTTTTCCTGCCTAGAATAAAATATTTAATTCATACTGTAAGGGTGTATAGAATGTGTGAACATCAGCTTTATTCAGATTATCTGATACTGGACATTTTCCATTCAAAGGGGGATAATAAGTAATGGAGGAAGCGATAAAAAAAATACCAAGACAGACAAACAGTAGACAGGGGCCAACGGAGGCAAAGATTTCCCATCAGTAATTGAAAAGTCATTAAGTAACTACAGGCGCAGCTTTGGAGAAGGCCAGCCTGACCATTGTAACTGGTGCAAAAGGGAGAAAGAGGAGGAATATGAGCAACTGGGATATCAGAGACAGATTGTAGAACTATCTACTTTATTAAAGAAAGTTCAAGGGAGGAAGATTGAGGAGAAATAAATAGGAGGAAAGAAGTGTAGAAAGAGTAGGTCAGGTGTTAAACAGAGCTGGTCAGCATGCTTGTGCAGCAGAACCCTGTGCCTGAGTGCTTCAGTCTGTCTTTTTTCTTGTTGAATATTATTTTAACAAATTCTCTGAGCAATCTCACTATCTCATGTGTGTCAGTGCCAGTTGCTGGGGGGACTTGTAAGAGATGACTGGGTGCCAACCAGTTCAGACATATACCCTGGTCTGACAGTGGATGCCCTTGGTCTGTGGTGTCAACTACTGGAGTCAGTAGGGTCATTAACCTCCAGCCTGAGTTGGGTGTGGTGTCCCAAAACCAGCTACTGAGGGGGCATGAGTGAGGAGAGTGAGGGGCTTAGCGCTGGCAGCTGGATTGGGACTCTGAGCTACAGCATCTGGGCCAGGTGTCAGCTTCTGGGAGCAAGTGTCTATTCCTGCTCCCAAACTAGCTCTGTGTGGGATGTGAGTGTGGAGTTTCTGGCAAATTGCTGAGACCAGCGAGAGAGTAGGGGCCCTGGATGTGGGCACGGCTATCAGGAAGGGTCTCTGAAGGCATCCTGGAGGACCCACAGTAAGAATGACTGAGAGACAAAAGTGTGGGTTCTGTGTGTGTGTAGTGAGCACCCAGCCCCTGAGTCAGGGACCCATGGGATGAGTGAGGAGGGCCAGGAGCTCAGCAGGGCTGTTGGCCAGGCAGAGGGACCATGCTGGTGCTCAGGGGATCTGCCAGTGTGTGTGTGCTCATGAACCTGGGCAGTGTGGGTTGTGAGCTGCACTTGGGACCTTCTGCCTCTGCCAGCCCAAGAGGAGGAGGGGACGTGTCCCTGTGTGCCTATGTCTGGTGTGAGTCCTGAATGGGGGGGCTGTGCCTTGTCTGTGGCTCTCTGTGTGACCCTCTGTGTTTGTGTCCTCTGTATGTTTGGGTGAAACTCACCACAGGGTGAAGTGATAAAAGCAGCCACATCTCCTGTGCTGACCTGAGCCTACAAGTCTCCAGGCACCAGATTGTGTGGGAGGAGTTCTTGGCCTGGATCTGCTGCTGGTGGTAACCAATATCTTTCAGCATTAAGATAGTAGCTTGTGAAAGGTAATCTGATATGGTGGTATCCTAGTTAAATTAAACTACTAATTTTTGCACTGAAATCTCCTATTATAAAGGATAGGATTCCAGAGGTTGTTCCAAACACCTGAATCAGTTGAGGTAAGCTGAACCAAAAGGTGAATTAAAGATTATAATTATAGATGTAGTTAATATTACTGACTACAGAGACGGAGATCCTATTTATGCAAATAGCTGCAATGTATTAATTGATTGATAAAATAATAAATTAATAGCATAAATGATTTATTAATATTTGAATATAAATGTTTGTAAACAGATAAATTAATCAGATCCTGAGCCTGAGTGTTCTTATGGGCTTTATTTGCAACTATACCTCTCTATAGAACTGCATATTCCTCCAATACCTCATACAGCCAAAGTCATGATGTAAAGTAGTAAAAACAGTAACAATACAGTGACCAAAAAAAATGGGAAACATTTAAAGGTAATTGCATGGACACATTTTCTTCAAATGTAAGTGGAATATAAATCTGCAAAGAATTTGTGATTGGGTTTTCTAAAAAAGCCTAGTGTGGAAAATGTGAATATGTTAACTGCTGATATAAAAGACTTTTCCATCACAATCAGGCAAAATAAGTGGACTGCATGGCTGATATCTCAATGCATTCAGTTTGGTCTCATCCAATTGCTTATTTAATTCCTATACATGGCAAGGAGTTTAAAAGCAAATTAACATTGTGTCATTTCCGTTTCACAAAACTTGAGTCAAGCAAATTGCCCTCCAGGTGTGTCCTGAATAACATATTGGCTGATTCTCTTCCAAAGGAAATTAGTGGTCTACACTGCTTGAAAAAAATGATTTACAATACATTGAAATATTTTCAGACAGATACTGATTTGAACACCAAAATGAGCAGTCACCACTCACAATAGTTATATGCAAGAGAACTGTAAAATGACTCTATTCATTTTCAGAGTACAAGACAAAAATATTCTAAACAAAAGCCTAATTCCCTTTCTTTTCTTCAATTTTTCACAACTCTTCAGGAATAGATCTACCCAACAAACTACATGAAAGTAATGGATAATTTGATATGTTGTAAAGGATTTGGTATGAGTAAAAGATAATTCTGGTATGTGGTAAAGGATTTGGCACTGCCAGCAGGGTACAACACACACAGCAGAGCAGCTTGAGGTAACCTGTTTCTCTTCTACTGACAGCTAAACAACCCTACACTTTTTACTACACTTTTTACTGTCCCACATTTGCAATGAGATAAACCCCAGTGCCTGGATCAGAACCTGTGTGCGAGTGATAGCAACATAATAAATATCATATAATTCCAAGTGGATCATTTCTCAAAGAAAAATATATATCTAGGTATGATTAATTGCCATTTCTGCTTTCCAGTATCCCTCCACTGATGATACACAGAATTAAAATGCTTGCCTAAGATTCATTGCTTAACTTTCCCTTAAAAAGTGAAAAAAATTTTACCTAATAAAAGGAAAAAAGAAGAATATTTTAGATTCAGGTAAAATCAATCATACAGGCACCACAAAGCATAACTCTACATCTTTCAGAATATGTATAGACAGCTTTTCAAGTTACAAATCAAAACTGAAAAATTAATTCACTAGTTATTATATTTATCTTAAAGTTATTTATATAAGTCCATTCATGGATGTACTCATAGCATAAAATCAATTACATTAGAAAAAGTTTATCTGTACTCATGTAAAGAGCTGGGTAGGAATTTAGGAAGGTGAAGGATGCAAGTGCTATGTTGGCAGAGAAATATGCCCTTTGCAAACAGCATTTTAATAGCTTGAGTACGTGTCAAGAGGGTTCCTCTTGGGAAGGATACAATTCATGACAAACCATGCTGGTGCAGCAGGATACTGTCCTTCATGTACAAATCAGGAACAATTCTACTTCCCATGGTAGTGTGAATTCAACACCAATGTCTGGTAAATCTTTGCCACCTCAAAAAGTAAAATGTCATTTCCTTCACAAGCAGCATATGTGATTTTACCTCTGAAATTAGCTAAGGTAATTTCAGGGTGGGTACATTATTAAAATTTAGTTTCCATGTTTATTTATGCAAAATGTCACTCTATACTAAGAAGCAGAATTTTCAGATAATGAACACTGCTTATCATGTGTTAAATCATTTGAGTTTTGAAAGAGCAACATGTCAATTTTTATCAGTATAAAACTACCTGTATCAATTGCTTACACAGACAGAAGAGAAAGAGCTAATTTATTTTACCCTCCTTAGACTGAACTTAATATAACTCAATTAGTCTACTGTAGTAAAGTAGTCAAATCCATTTGCTATATTTTTAGACTTGTAGCAATAAATAGTTGATTGGTAGAGAAAGTGATTAGAACTTAGCAAAGTCTCACAAAGAAATAAAAAAGGCTTGTGGAGATGAATATCAATACAACAGATTTGCTTTATACAAAAAATATTTGATTCCAGTTAACCAAACAGACTACAAAGCTCTCTGTTTTAGACTATGGAATGATAAGAGTATATTTCAGATGAACATAAAACAAAAGAAAAGGAATATTAACATTGAAATTGTTAACAATAGCTTAGAAAGGAGATGAAAGTCATGATTTATAAACTCCCTTTTAACTCTCTATAAGACAGATAGCATTGCCTTTCCTCATCAAATTATTGTGTAAGAAAAATCCTCTGATCAGTTCAAATGGAATTTTCCATTAAGTACAATCTAAAAAAAGATCTTTTGGTTTGCAATCTACGATTGTAGATAATTTTTATTACACTTTTTTATCTAATTTTGCATAGGTAGAATATTTTCTGAAGTTTTTAATATGTGGTTTACATATCCTGCAACTTCTGGGTGCATTCAGCAAACATATAACAGATGTGACAAATAATGATATTAACACACAGTATGTGTCAATCCAGGATAAGGTAATAATACATATAAATGTATTTTCAATTTGTATGTGTTAATGGATGCTAGAAACATCTGCTATCTCCAGCAGCTCTGGTTCTTGGGATTTCTCCTGCCCCTGTGCCCAGCCCAGAGACATCGAGGTCTCCATCGAAGGCCAAAGGATGTAGTTGATACTTTCCTGCTTGTAAGGTCAACCAGCAGCGAGGCTGAGTGTGTGTCTCACACACACACAGAGGACACAGAGGGCCACTGACAAAGCCACAGGAGAGTCGCAGGCAAGGCCTCCCCATTCAGGACTCACACCAGACACAGGCACACAGGGACATGTCCCCTCCTCCTCCTGGACTGTGAGAGGCAGAAGGTCCCAAGTGCAGCTCACACCCCACACTGCCCAGGTTCACAAGCACATGTGTGTCCATGGATCCCCAGCACTGGCACAGCATCACTGCCTGCTTGGCATGAATTCACAGTATTAGATCATGCACGGTTGTAACACATTGACTTACTCTATACTTCCAGATGACAGATATCTGTTGAGCAAATGTTTTAACTGAGATAGGGAGGAAGAGTCCTGTACCTAAAAGCTATATAAGATCCAAGACCAGGTCAGGATGTGTTCATCAATCTGGCAGAGAGGGTGGATCCTGATTTGAGGTTAATTGTCCAGGGACAAACCCAGGATCTTTCTTATGTCTCCATTAAAATTAAATACAGCCTCTTCATACATCAACTGCCCCTCTAATAAATCAGGGTCTTGGTGGGAGGCAGGATAGAGTAAATTCAAATTAAACAATAACAATTGTGTAACAAGGTGTTTCCTGGGTCTTACTGATCACAAGGAAGGAAATAAATACAGCTAGTCCTTATTAGCAGGAAACTGTTCTCATGATTTTTTTTTCTTTTCTACACACTTGTAAATGCTTTATGACAAGGTCGGATAACAAGTACATGCATATCAGAATGATAAGCATCTTAGAAATGCCTGAAGGTTGTTATTACTGCTGTGAGGTGAGAGTGAAAAAATAATCTCTAAGATACCTACCTTTGTCATGGCTATTACTATTTCATTGGTATGTATAAAGCCTTTCTGGAAAATTAATGTATGATTTACTAAGCTACCGGTTTCCATCTCTACATTCCATTCAGCATGTAATTAATATTTAAACATTTTTTCCTTCTTTTTTTTGTATTGTTTCTCAATGACAAATATTTTTACAGCTTGAATAAACATTAGCCAGGGCCCTTAAATTAATGCTTGCATATATTTTCTATTTAGTTTACGTACTGAATGTATGACTATATCTGTTTCTACCTTAGGTGCATGCCAAGTACCACATATTACTTTTTCTGCTATCAGAAACATGATTTATTCATTAATGGATGAATAACCCAAATTTATCAGTAGTAGAAGATAAGAACTGAAAGATCATTTCATAATTCTTGGATTCTGAAAACAAAATAAATAATTAAAAAACATTCTTACACTCTTAGTAAGTTCTTGATACAAAGCCATTGAATGTAGCAGAAAATATTCATTGCTATTAATAAGAAAGACAGCAAGCTTAAAATGCAAAACTGTACAAAAGGAAGGAAGGCAGTGTATTTTACCAAAAAGAAAAATAACATGGAAAAAAAAAAAGAATTTAAGAGAAATTTTTAAAGAAAGAAAAACTAAACTAAAATGGAATATCTTATTTAAAACCTAGACATATTATAATTCTTTGAAAATAATCAGGTATATCACTTTGTGTATACAAATTATATTGGAGCTTGTGGTGGGCTCATTCCTTTGAAATTTGCCTTTTTCTGTACTACATTTAGCTGAAACACCCTTTGGAAACACACTGTTAATAAATAGGCTACAATAGAGATCATATTCAGGCATCTCTGAACATAGCATTAAAGCAGATTTTGTTCAGCATGTATATGGGGGATTGGGTTCAGAGAACCATATTTAACCAACATTAATATAATTCTCTTCTATCAATTTTCTTTTCAAATCTAACAATCTTAAATATTGCAATACACTGGCAGCAGGGTCCATCATTTAATCGTGCATGATTTAAAATATTTTGACTATTCCTAGGACTAGATATTCTCTTGTCCCTTTTTTTTAATGACAAATACTGAAAAATCATCCCTTATTCATAATCTCTACCATGTCAATCATGATTCTATAGACCCCTCTGATAGGTTCTGTTAGTCATACCTTTTTCAAACTAAAGAATTCCCAGGCTGCTTAATGTTTCTCCATACAGAGGCCAATATCCAAAAACAGGGGGAGAGAGATCAGGATGAATACCATTATGTTTTAAATGAAGATTGAAATTAGAAGTGACATAAAGGCAGTCACAATGGGAGAAACTACCTCATTGCAAAGAACCACAGAGAAATCACAACATTTGTGGATCCTGGAATACTGCCCAACTGATTTACTTACTCTGAGACTTTTGTAATCCAGCTAATTACATTGAAGTTGGGATGATCAGAAAAAAATGTATTTTTAAACTTTTGGTTTTATAATGAAGTACAATGAAGTTTCCTACTTGTTCCAGAGCCTTTGTTAATAATTCTGATGTTGTTTTTCCTTTGTTTTATCTGAGTACAGAACAGATTTCTGGAGGATGATCCACAGATCATGCACATCATTTCACAACCATGTGGACTACAATATCACCAATATTTCTGATGGGATAACAGCTATTTTAAAGTTGGTTGCTCAATAGGAATGCATCTACATTGTGCATAACAAGACATTAAGATTGTCAGGTTTATGGAAATCCAACATGAGAAATACCAGTACTGTGATACCATAAAGACCAGTTGCCCAGTGTTGTATGTAGCATATTTATATACCCTGGCTTGGTCCCTGGAGTGATACTTCAGCAGGGACTGGAGTCGGACTGAGGACCAGACTTAAGACTTTAGAGTTAAAAGTTTTGCTGTGCTTTGAGACTATTTGAAGCCTCTAAACAGCACTGTCCTTGACTTAGATGAAGTTAGCTGCTAAATATTCTGTAGTCTAGGCTGTAGAGATCACTCCCAATTGACCTTTTCACCTATAATTCCACTGAACTCTGTTTTCACAGAACCAGGAACACTCCTTGCTTTGGGGTTAGCTTATGTGTTTCTAAAACACATGAAGCTGAGGAGGAAATGGAGCACCCACTTTTTAACCACACAAAGAAAAAGTTTCACCCAGAAGGAAGGAAGAAAAAAATTTCTAAAGCTATCAAAAGTTTATTTACTTGCAATATTGCATTTAAAAAATGTACTTGCAGTGAAAGGCTTTTAATTTGTTAGAATTTGGCTTATGTATTTGTTTTGTATTTTTTCATTAAATAAGAAGATTCATCAGAGCAGTGATACCTCCTTTGCTGGCAACTTGCTCTACAAATACTGTCAAAACAATTTTCTCTGACAGTCAGGGCAGATTCAGGGAACATCAAGCTCACCTAAATTTCCTGCATTTTTTTGCAATGAGACAAAGTAGATGGAAAAGGAGGGATTTGGTCCTGCTCTTACTTTTGCTTTTATATTTTGAATGGAGAACAGTGATCCTAGAGAAAAAAAGTGATCCTAGGGGACTAAGGAATTAGGTAAATAAGAACAGAGTATTGTTAATCATGAAAAATGTAAACTAAAGGAATATATTTCCATACAGAGAAAACCTATGGAATACTGAAGTGCAAGTAATTAAAAATTATTTATTTTATGTACTTATATTTATGCACATCCACAATTACTTATAATTATAGAAAAAAGTATATTTATATAATTATATTGAATATAA
>VZTB01008834.1:170800-192063 GCA_013397245.1 Thryothorus ludovicianus
ATTGAATATAATGCATTATAAATATTTTTGTATTATGTACTTAGAATTATGAACTTTAATATACTGTAATATTTCATTTTTTGATAAAAAGTTCAAAATATTCACAAATTTGTCAGCATTTAAATAATGTGCTTTACTAGTATATTTAAATAAAATACTTTAGTAGATCATGTTTATTAATCTGAATGTATGTTAAAAAACTTCTAAATTCTTGGCCAAAATGTGTTTTAAAAGACACATTTAGAGGGCAATATTAGTTCTGTCACAGTAAGAGCCACAAGATTTTGGTTTTACTGAGTATACAGTAAAAAGCTCTTGGACTTTCATAGTATATACTGCCAATGATTTTCACCCTGAGGATTTAATAGCCCTGTATGGCATTTATGGTCTTTTTACATCAATTTCTTGATACATAGGGTTTATTCTGTGCATTGCAGACTCAGTGGTAGAGTTTATTGCAGCCATAATTTTAGACGTCCTTGAAATGTTTCAGCTCCTTCATAAGTACCATAAGAATATATATAATTCATATATATATATCTAACTCCCGCCATGAGTTTGCTTGACACAGCCAGATGCAAAAGATGTTCTGCAATAGTATGTTTGAGTTGTGCAATTAAACTAATTTGTGTCAATGATGATAATAGAAAATATGTATAATACATGTAGTCAGGCTTTCTTACTCTTGAGAAAGATTTACCTATTAAACTATTAACTCCTGAGACAATACATTGATGTGAAATGCTGATTACTAATGTATCTCAACCAGAATGTTGGCACATTGGTCCATAGTCACAATTGCTGCAAAGCTACCTACTTTCCTTAAGGAAATTCAAATATAAAACTTCCCCCAGTTGCTTTGGTGATTATAGCACTCAATTCATATTCTGTGTCTTCTTTAAAATCAAACTGCTCATTATGTTCTAGGGTGTATTTTTTTTATTTAACCAAAATAATAAAAGTAATTATAGTGTTATTCTTAAAAAATAATTACCTGTCAAATTTAATTTGAAAACCAAATCATTTTAACTCACGCATTTCTTACATAGCTTTAAATTTCTAACATCTAATTTTTATTCTTCGGTATTTTTTAAATGAAAAGTAGCAATATTTTCCTGATGTACACTTTTACATGTTAATGCAAGGTGTTGAATTGCAAAATTAGGAGATTTGATCTAGAGAAATTAAGATATTCAAAATATATCACTTCACAGTCTCACATAACCTCCTGTTCTTTCTATAGAGCATTCTTTCTGTAACCATACTGGAAACATTTTTTTCCTAAGTTTGGAAGAGTGAAGCACAACAGTATAATTCATTGAATATTGTCCCTCAGAATGTTGTCAGTTTGAGACAGCTCATAGGAGATATCCAAAATCTGTACAACAGAGACCTGTCCAAATGCTTTTCCAGAAATAATGGATTTATGTCTGCGAAGTGCTAAGCACAAGGAATGAGAACACTATCAATCTGCCATATGGCAGTGTTGCAGCATGTTGCTACACAAAGATGTTTCCAATTCCTTTTATTCTTTTAAGAATTACCGTGTGTTAATGTATTTTGGATGTAATTGAATATTGTTTATGCTCTTCTCCATCTTCATTCTAGTAAGAAAAAACCATCAAAACAGATTTTCAGTGATTAACAATGTTAAAACTTGACTTCTCCATTTTCTTCTTGAGTATAAATCTGCATTATTAATCTGGAGAGCTGTTAGAGAAAAAGCAACAATGCATAAAAATATGTGGGTGCTGTGATATATAGCTCAAAACATGCCAGAATTTATTCTCTGGGGATGTGCACCTTCTCCTAAACAAAAAGTCTTTTACTGATATGTTATTTGTGTTTCCACGCCTATTGCTCAATGTAGCATGTATGTTAAGAGTGTTAAAACTGAGAGTAAAATGACCCCTCTCCTTGCAGGCACTTCCGCAGTCTCTTCTCCAAGAACAACTTCTCACAAATTCATTACAGCCATGCATTACAAGTTTTATGAAATACTGTTACAAATTAATTGCTTAAACATCTTAGTGATTTTCAATTTGTTGATGGATTGTGTCATGAAGCATGTAATTCCTGGAGCAAATAATTTTGAAAATGTTTTCATTCTCTCTCCCTAGATATCCACTCTATCTGTGTATGGGTGGTTGAGCCCAACCAACAGCTAAGCATCCACCTGGTGACTTGCTCAGTCTGCTGCCACCAGAGGGGTGGAAGAGAGAAATGGAAGAGTAAAAGCTGAAAACCCATGGGCCACGATTAAGGCAGTTTAATAGGTGAAAAACATTTCTCATGCAAGCAAGACAAAATAAGGAATACATTTTCTACTTTCCATCAGCATGTAAAAGTTTAGCCACTTGCTGCAACATGGCTTCAGTACACACAGAAGTCCTTGGGAAGACAAACACTGTAACCACAAACATCCTGTCCCTCCACTTTTACCTGCGCTTCTATTTTTCAGCTTCATGTGCTGGGGGTTATCCCTCTGGCCAGCTGGGGACTACTCCCTCGGCCGTGCTCCCTAGCAACTCTTTGTGTTCTCCCAGCCTGCTGTCTTAGTGGTGGGATCAGAGTGAGAAAAACATAAAACCTTGACACAAACTTAAAACAGAGCACCATAATAACACCACAGGCAGAGCAAGCTAGCCATGTTAATGACTCACTCTTCTTGGAGTCCCATTGCTGACCTAAGTTCCTGCCTGGGAAAATCCTATTTAAAAAAAAAAAAGGTGCAGCCAAAACAAATGTAAATATTTTAAGCTCTTTTGTTTATTTTCTTTTATGCATTTTATCTGTCATGAAGGTACTTGCACAGAAAGAAAATCCAGGTCAGCATGTCTGTGCCTGTCTTAATTCCAAACTCTGTTTCCTTAGAAAGATTCCCTATCCAGTTAATTGGAAATGTATATATTCATGCACATACATATATTCATATGAGTATGAATAAATGTGAAATTATATATTTGTACATTTATATAAAATATTTGTATATTTTTATATAACGTTGTTTGCTTTTTGTTAGGGTTTTTGGGGATTTTCATCTGCTAAGTTATATCAGGAGAACAGAAAGCAACTAAGAACCAAAATGGCACACACAATTTTTCATTATTTTCAATATTTTATGCTTTGTAGAGGTAAGAATTTATAAGAATCAAACAGTTTTGAAGCACACAGACTATCCTGGCTTAATTGCTTCCCAATACATTTATTTTTCTCCATGTTTTTTTGAGACAACTCCACTGAGGATGAAGAAAGCTTTTTAATTTTATTAGGTGATATAACTAAGCTTTGTAAAATCACCTGATCTAAATTATCCATGGCATAAATGCTGTTTGATTTTGCTGCCTCTTGTAATAATGTGTAATACCTCTACTTGGGTTAGAATTTGTAATCCACACCTTATTTTGGCAGGAGAGGAACTGAGTTTGCCAGGAAAACTATTCAGAATATGATGTAATATACATTAATATTGTAAGTTCACATACATGGTTCTGCATTCAAGGAAGACCAAATTAATATAATAGATATGTATATTTGTCAAGTAGGTTTCAAGTGATAAACTGCAACAATTCAAAGTTACTGCTTAAAAATGTTGCAGTTTTTTATTATGTAATTGGCTTTTTGTTTCTCAGCAGAGGGGTTATAAAGCAGTTGTGATCCAGAATATCTAATATCTATCTCTACACAGACTACACATGGCCAGGAGATTTGCACAGGGTGATCTGCACTGTAGAATATACAGCTGATCCATATTTACAGCTGAACCTTTATGCTGTTAGTCACAAGGAAACGGTAAACGGAAAACATGCTGATTACTGTCAAATGTGTAAGCTGTAAAGGTTCTGGTTTTGATACAGAATATACGGTATTTTACATTAACCAATTGGGCTCTCTTTGTGTTTGATTCAACCCTTTTGACACTAAAAGAGAGATGGAATTTTTAGGCCTATTTCAACCGTAAAAGGGAGACAATCTCTCTGGAAACTGGCTGTCTTCAGTGCTTAAAATTCTTAGACATTTCTTAACAGATTTCAAAATCTTTTTTCTTTACTTTCTGTGTTGGTTTTTTTTGATTTTTTTTTCCTTGTTTTTTTCTAAAATAAGTTGACTTGAAGAAAGAAATCCACCATATTTTTCAGAGTCTGGACAATCTAAAATCATAGACCGCTTGTGTGTTACAAGCAAATAAATACAATGTTATTTGTTTAGTCTGATATATAAGACAAATAGATAAGCAAGATTCACAGACCATTTTACATTAATCTTACATCCACATACATACACATATACATTTTACTTTATAGATTAGAAGCATTTTGACGATCATTTTCTCTTTACAGTAAAAGTGCATAAGCTTTCTGTCACATTGGTTGAAATTAACATAAAAGTACAAGAATATATTTGTGAGAACATGGGCATGAGCCAATTCTTTCTATGTTCTTTCGTAAGGGCTGTCTTTCCCAAAGGCTTGTCTTTGTGGACATGTCTTATAGGAAGTAAAGGTTTGTAGTCAGTAATCTCTTATTTGCAGTTTTAAAGCAAGGCCTGCAATACTAAATTCACAAAAATCTATAAACTAATAGATCTAAATGGAGTACAAGTGGCCACACAGTTGTGTTTATAACAAGTTAAAAATAGCTTATTTTAATAAATTTGGTTGCATTGAATAATTTGATGAATCTATAAATAATGAAGAAACAAGTAAAAATTTGCAGTAGTCACCAACTGACAATTGTGTTTTGAGGTCTGAATTCATAACTATCTTTTGAAAAAGTATACATGCTTAGGTATCTTAACTGTCTTTTTTTAAAAAAAACAAACTTCATTTGATTATTGAAAATAGTCCTTTTTGAATCTTGCATTTGTCCATAATTAATAAAATTAGTCTCAGACAATAATTTCTGTGGCTTGCAATTGATTCCCTGTTCATACCACACTTAGCATCTGTAATTTTTTAAACTTTACCACAGACATATGAGAGTTAATAGCTGTGTGTTCATTCTAAGGTAGTCTGCCTCAAAGTACAAATCTGAGCTGACACATTGTAATCATCGTATGAATTTACAAAATTTTTCTCTTGGAACATAACATTGGGATATGTAACAGCAAACTAGGCTGCTCACATATTAACTACGCTTATGCTTTAGAGATGGGTGAAGAGGCAGATCCAAAAAAGGGTTTCTATTACCATTTGGTCTTCATTGACGGCAAATCTTTTGAGCTTCTCTAATCAGATTTTGCCACCATATGGAAAGCATCTGTTTTATCCTGTGGTAATCTGACCTTCTCTCACCAAATCTCTGGTGAATATAAATAGAAGCTGAACAAGTGCCGCCAGGTTTTAGATCCAAAATAGAACAGAGTCAGATTAATGCTGAAATTCTATCTTTTGCTAATATGCACTGCATGGCAATTGATACAGAAAAATCAATGGAGAAAAGTTTACTTGAATTCCAATCTAAGAAATCTAACAGCTCATATTTCCCAGAATAGAACACAAAGTGTTTTGGCTGTCAGAAGATTTCTTATGAGGAGTACTAATCTGCACTGATTCCTTTCCAGGGACAAAATCTGGGCTTACATATAGGTGTGAGAGTCTCACCCAAATGCCTTGACAGTTTTCCTGCTGTTTTCCCATGGGGATATTGACAATTTACCATGTGCTGCCATGGCCTGATCAGAAGACGTCGTAACACGCAGGGTAATAAGGGAAGGAACATCAGTTCTTGGCTGCTCTCACATCTTTCAGCTGAAAGTTTAGGCTCAGCCAGATACTAATGAACAGGGAACAAATGCAGTGCAGTAGAAGACAGCACTAACAATTTCAGATTTCTTGGTCACAATCGTATTCTATTAAAACTTCCTTTTGCTTTGTAAAGCTGGTAGTGAAAATGCTATTTTAGAATTTGTTCAGCCCATACAGAAATACTGACTCAGAAAGTACAGGTATAACGTGAGTTGAATAAAAAGTACTTAAAGGTGAATACTGATTAATTCTCTAAGGAATTGATGGTAGAAGAAAAGAAGAAGCGTAAAGATGATACAATTCAGAAAATCCAACATGGGCAACTTAGAAAACTGAGAGACAAGGTTCTTCAGAAAGAGAGAGGGAGAGAGAGTGTAATATATGAAGGAATGTGAGGGATCTGGCAGTAAGGGAAAAGCTGAGATTATTCTAATAATGGCAAATATATAATTTCACAGCTAAGATAGGAAGCCTATTAGAAAAAACAATACATTCTTCAACAATGTGAAAATAAATATTAGATAAATAAAAAATGGAAATAAAGGTAGATTTTTAAGAATAGGAAAATAATGGGATAAAATCAGAGAAACTGAGGTGCTAAAAATCTTTCCATTTGCAAAGAACAGAAGAGCCCCAGGAAAAGGAAATAAAAATAAGAAAAAAAAAAAAAGAAGCAGAGATACATAACAACTTTTGGATTAGATAAAGATCAGGACAAATGCTACCTTTTTTGCTTTAAAAAAACCCCAAATAAATAAACATACCTCCCCTTTTTTAATTATCCATATAAAGAAATAAAATATATTAATTTTTATACAGAAGAAAAAAGAAAACACTATCTTTTATAGAGTGGAAAAATTCAATTTGTGCATCTTGACTAAATTAAATTAATCTTTTTAACATAAGGAATTATTTTTTTTAAATGTCTAGACTACTGGAAAATAATGTTCTGAGGTTCTGATATCCAGAGTTCTAACAGGAATAAGCTTAACCTTAAAAAATATATTGAGTAAAAATAAGAAAAAAGAAAGAAAGAGGAACCCAGAGCATTGCAGTTATGTTAGGCTAAATCAAATTTCTGACAGGATTCTGTAAAAAAATTATTAAGAAATGAATTTATAACTACCTCAAAGATAATAAGGTGATAAAAAAGGACAGCATGAGTTTGTCAAGAATTGGTCATGTCAAACTAATCTAATTTCTTTCCCTGACAGTCTAACAGGCCAAGTGAATAAAGAAGAAGGAGGTTAGGTACAGCTTGACTTTATTATATTTTTTTTGACACTGCTATGCATGAAACGCTTATAAGCAAGCTACGAAAATGAAGTTAAGGTACAATCACCCACTTAATATTTACATATGAAATGCGTGAAGAGATTCACAGAATCTCAGAGTCAGTTAGATTGAAAGAGACTTCTGACATTATCGAGTCCAACCAATGACCCAACATTACCCTGTCAACTAGACATGAATGCCACATCCAGTCTTCCCTTAAACACCTCCATCACCTCCCTGGGCAGCCCACTCTGACATCTAATCATGCTTTCTGTGAAGAAATTCTTCCTAATATCCAACCTAAACCTCCCCTGGTTCCGTTTAAAACAACATCCTTTTGTCCTGTCACTAGTTGCCTGAGAGAAAAGACTGGACTACAGGATATAACCTCCTTTCAGCCGCTGTAGGGAGTCATAAGGTCATTCCTGACCCTCATTTTCTCCCTAGCTCTCTCAGCTGCTCATAGGATTTGTGCTCCAGACTCTTCACCAGCTCCATTGCCCTTCTCTGGACAACTTCCAGCACTTCAATGTCCTTCCTGAATTGACTACATCATAGCAGAAGAGATGGCAGGCATTTTCAAGGACAGATCAAGACTATTGTATGATTTGACCAATTACTACAAAATTTATCAAATTTAAATTCAGAGAGTTTCAAGTTTCATTTTGCTTTTCAATATGCACAAATCTCATTGTTTCACTGTCTACTATGAGTGAGTTGACATTCAAAGAATTTCAGTTGGAGAATACAGAGAATTTCAATGGTTATATCAAAACTAAGGTGCTAATGAGGGCTAGTTGACGAGAATTATTTTTTTTTCTTTTTAAAGACAAACATGGATCTTGTCCTTATGATAGATTTAAAATCAATTTTGAGTCAGTGATATAAAACAGAAAGAACCCTGATTCTGGAGTACATTAAGATAGAATTTAATGTTAAGACATTATGGTGGTAACAATTCTTGCTTTTTGCACTGCAGGGGTAGCATTGGCTGAAATCCTTCTTCTTCTTCTTAACAACCACAGACAGTAATCCACAAAATAGCATTCAGAGAAGAGACATTTCATCTCCTGTTAATTGGTTGTCTTGAGTTTTTTTATAATACATATCATGACTAGATAGATTTAAGAATATCAGTTCTAGCATGATATTTGTAAAGATTTTGTCTAGATGATAATGCTGGTGAATTTCTGTAAGCTAGAAAACCTTTCCCACAGTTAGGATGACAAACTTGAGATTCTGCAAACTCACAGTAGTCAGTGAGACATTGGGATTTGTGTATATTGAAAAGTAAAGTTGCATACAGGACATATGCTGATTCAGAAAGACCTTTCAGCTTACGAAGACAGGGAAAATGAAATCTAACTTTTCCTATTTCTTGGTGGTATTATTCATATTCTCACTTACAACTTAAGTTACAGATTTAAGTTGCAGATGAAATAGGAGAGTGAGAGCATTATTTTCAAGTATTAAGAAGCTGTACTGCACAGCCATACTTATTTCACTATAGCTATTTAAAGGACTGGCTGAGCCTTTGCATGAAATTTTTTAAAAGCTAAAATAACTATAATCAGTCCATGCTTTCAGTGTACTTTGTAATACCTCATTTGCTGTTTTGCACTTATATTCCAATAAAGAAGTTTATAAATTTTCAGGCAATTCTACTGCATTTTATGCATTAGTCCATCCTGGGAATTGAAAAGCCACTCAACTTCTAGAGCTCAGCCGACAAGGCAAATCCAAGGCATGCAGTTATTTGAATGGCTTATTAAACTTAAATCATAACCAATTAGTAAGGATTGTGCTGTTCCCCTCCCTCATTGGTAAATACTCATTTATTTTCTTGTCTCATTTACTTTCTTGTATATCATTATTAATAAGCTTTCTCTCCTGCATAAAGCAACATGCCTGCAAAAGCAGATGAAAGGAAACAATGAAGATCTTGCAGATTACACATGCTGACATTTAAGGTATTTTAAAATTTAATTCTCTGGGGCTCTGGCCTTGCAGTGTGCTGTTCAAAGCACTTTCTGCTATGAAAAACTAAAAAAAATCTACACACTTTTCAAAAAGTACAGGGAAGAAGATGGAGGATGGAGAAAAATCCTACAGAGACCAAAATCATGCCTGCTTTCTGGAAAACTTAAAGTTTTGTCCTCACACACAGCTAGAAAAAGTAAAGGGCATACATGCTGAGAATTGAAAGAGCAAATGGTATCTGGCAGGGAGAAAAAAACAGAGAAAAAAATTGCAGCTTGTTGTTTAAATTGGTAGTCTCTGTTCCACGCTGAAGAAAAAAAGAGTCACTATATTTTTTTCTTTGAAGACATCTGCTGCATGTTGAGAATAATTATTGCAGTGGTGCTGAGAGCTGTCCTATAAGGAGGACATAATTGTGATATTCCTTCTTAACATATCCTGAATCTGGAGCAAAAGCAGACTGATGTAATTTTATTTGCCTTTAGTTCTGGCCTCCCAGAACTGCTTCAGACATGGGGCTCCTCCAAGGCTTGACAGACCTGTATGAATAAGTGCCTGAGGCATCAAGGTTGTGGCAAATGCTACAGGATGCCTATGCATTTGCCTAAGTAACTGAATCAGGCCAATTCTGGGACTCACCTTTCTTGTAGCAACCAGGAAAAAGGTTTCCTGGATGAGGCAATGCAAGCAAGCATGTAGTGTGATTACCACAGTGGTTCTGTGCAGGGCCAGGAGTTGGACCTAGTCTTTTTGGGTCCCTTCCAGCTCAGTGTATTATATGATCAATTTCGAGTCATATTATTGTCTGAACTTTTGTGACAAATTAGGCTCTTGTGTAATTGTTAATTAGAAAAGTTTTGCCAAGAAGACTATCTTCTGAAAACATGGATTATTGAATACTGAATACAATATTCCAGGATTATGCAATTTTGCCTATTATCTTCATTGAGAAAATACTCTGTTTAGATAGGAAGGTGCTCCATTAAAATTCCATTCATGTATAGTTACTATAAAACCAGACCCCCTTCAGTTTAAAAACTTTTGTCTTCTGTGCTTCTGATTTTCAATTTAAATTGCTTCATTTTCGGGCACCACTTACATTATAATATTAATTCATCCTGAGTGTTATAAATAGTGTGAACCACAGGGAAATGATGATAAATGTTAGCTTACTGTTTAGCTTAACTAATGTAGAATAAACTTCCGTCAGCATCTCACTATGGGTAATAGCTAATGAGATTTCTATCTTATGCTGCAGCTTAATTGCATAAAGTTGTTCTCTTTGAAAGCTTGCTATCTAATGCAGTTACATGAAAAAAAAAAATGAAAAGAAAAAAGATTAAATGTCTAAACAGCTTGCAAGTTATCTGCAAAGGTTATAATTATAACATTACAAAAAATTTAAAAAGAAAAAATAAAAACAGGAAGAATAAAAATAACCCCAAATATTCTACTATATTTTCTATCGAAATCACTGTTTTAATTTCAAGGTATCTTACCCATTTAAATGGGATGATATTTTGAGTGTACAATAGTATTGCAAACTACCACGTCTGGTAAACTGTGCAACTTTGGTTTGAATTTAAAAGTCTGTTATCAAATTTGTGTAATAAATTTCACATTATTGCCATTTAATTTCATTTTCTTGAGGTCCAATTCTGCCCTCACATAGTATGTAAAAAATAAATTTAAAGATCATGAGATTTAAGGGTTCGCTGCTCATATGAGACTCATGGATAATTTAAAAAACTAAGAAAGAAAAATAGAGAAAATGGGTGTTAAGAATGTTAAGAGGTTTTTAGCTCTCTTCTTAAACAGAAATCTTTACTTTGTGTTTACCGAAATAAAGTTGAACACCACCTTCTTATGTATGCGAAAAAATCTGAGACTGATTTTTCTTCTGAAGCTCTAGTAATCTATCTGAAAATATATTAAGGGCTTATTTCTGACTATCAGAGTTCATTTGTACGTGGGAGGCAAGTGTTCACCATTCGGCACTAAGGGTTCAAAGATGTCAGGAAAATTAGTCTTCCTTCCTTTTACAAATGTGGAAATGAAAACTTTTTTGTTCCAGAGTATTTTTCTATAAGGAAAGATGGAAGAAAATCGATATTGTCTTGGTTCCTTAAAAGTGTATAGCTTTTCAACAGCAGAACCTCAGAACGATCTTGAAGAACAACTTGTCTATATTGCTTCATTCTTGCAATGCCCTTCTCTCCCTCCGTACTTCTTGAAGAGCCTCTGGTGTGTGATCTAGTTGGGAAAACGGAGTAAGGGGAAATAGCTAACATCACACAAAGCAAAGTTTAAAAACTCCTTCAGCAGCAGCCTTAGCCTGAGAAATCTGAGAAAATGTCTGATTTTTTCAATGGTGCATCAGCAAGGATATGTCAGTTTGTGTGGAAGTATGTGCAGGAAGCACACTAAAATTCAGCCAGCTTGATCAGGGAGCAAGGGTATGAACTGGTGTGCCCTTCTGCAGGGTGTGTCCTGCTCCTGTGCCATTACCAGATGGCAACAGTGTGCACACCAGTGGGAGCTGCACCCACTCCTCCACCCAGTGACAAAGCAGAGGTGAATATGCTGAGGGTTATTAGGGAGAGACACTACAGGAATTGCTCCCTGAGTTCTCTGAGTCAGGAAGACAGGACATGGTCTATGGAGGACTCCCTATCCTCTCTCCATCTGGCAGAATGTGTTGACATAAGGGATGGGGGCAATGGCAATGAGTTCCTGCAAGGTGCAGCAGGAACATCTCTGTGACTACCCCACCTTCCCAGGTGCCCTGGCATAGCAGGCACAAGGCTCTGCAGGTGGAACTGAGCAGTGACAAGGATGAAGGTTCATCGAGGTTAGAAGTGTCACTGAATTTAAGTTTTCTCTTCATCAAAACTTTTCTATTAAGGTAAAAAAACTAAAACATATTGTCATAGGACACATCCTTCGGAGGGGAAAAGGAGATCCAGCTTACTGACCAAATCTACTTCTTAGGGAATTCTGCTGTATTTCTGGGGTCTAAGTTAAAGAGATGATGAGGAAACTTCCCACTCTGGTATGCCCCTCAAACTGTTATCCATTATTCATTTTTCCAGTAGGCAACAATGAACTCACAGAAAGAAGTCTGAGGGCAATTGAGACCTCAGGGCCTTGGGACTACAAGCTATGGGATCAGGAGCACAAGCACTGTTCTCTGGAAATCTTTCAGTTGCTGGAAATTATGAGGGAAAAAACAGGCTCCAAATCTGATGTCACTGGTAGAATTTGGGATGTTTTGATCACAGGTTTTGCACGATAGGGGTTTAAAATTCAATATTTATAAAAATTTATTTGTTCAAATGGTGAAGTCCCATCTCTGGAGTTTTTAAAAAATGTGGCACTTGGGGACACAATTTAGTGGTGGACTTGTTAGTGTTAGGTTAGTGGTTGGATTCAATAATCTTAAAGATTTTTTTCAGCCTATATGATTATATGGTTCCATGATTCTATGTGTATGTTTATGCTTGTGTATAACATATCAGTTAAAATTTCTGAATCTATTCTGAAAATATAGTTAAAATTTTCTTTTCAGAAATAAATAGCTAACAGAATTTTTCCTTAAATTTGGTAAAATATGGGGTTTAATATGCCCATTTTTTTATCTCAGTCTCACTAACTTCTTTGGTATCCAAAAAATAGTTTCTGTTAAATATTTGATCATCATAACCTCATATTTTTAAATTATTCCTGCCTGAAATGCTTATCCTCCTCACAGAAAACTCTTCTCTACCTTATCTCCGTCACACAGGGATAGGGTGTCTCTGTGTCCTGTAGGGGACATTACCATAAAATAATATTAGGCTCTGTAGGATGTGCATATGACTTTTGTTTACAAGATTCTGGACATGGAGAGATTTTTCACGTCTATCTCTCGAAATTATCATGCTGGTGCTTCAAAGCCCTGCTCAGTGAGCTCTTGCAGTCCAGTTGAAATCTGCTGAGGTATCCATGGCTGATATATCAAGCACAGTAATTTTTTTCAAGATCTAATTATGCTCAGACTTGTGGCCTTAAAACCCTCAGAGAACTTAGAGAAGATGTAAAACACAGTTAACATGTTGATAATGACACTTAGAAAACACAGGTCCCATCAGAAAGTGGGGTGTAAAAAAATGTGTAAAAGTTAAAAAAAATCTTCTTACTTTATGAAAGAGGAATGAAAAAGTTGGATAAGATTCACTGCTCTGAAAAAAATTCCCTCCTTACATCAGCTAATAAGTGTTCCTGTGCTTTCTTTAAGACACTAAGGCACTAATATTTATGATAAGCTGTTCTCCCAGGGATCCTAGAGATTTCACAGGATGATTACCACTAGAATACTAAAAGTTCTCATCATTTTTTCATAAATATTATGTAGCCAACATAGCAAGAAAATATGCAATTCTAAGTGAATAGACATATCACTAAAGCTACTGAGGAGGACTTACACCTTCAGCAACTGACCAGTAGAATATCCATTATTATTTTACAACAATATCTCAAAGAAATTACTGCACATTTTTAAGTAATATTTTTAAATATATCCCCAAATATATTTTTTTCTAAATAGACCTTTTGCAATTAAGTGATATAACAGAATATGGAAAATAAATTATTTTATAATGTAAGGAGAAAAACTTCATATAAATAATCAATGTTTTAATTTTGTTTCTAAAATAGAACAAAATAGTTCAAAACATAATTTGAACTAATAACTAATAGAATAAATAATTTCAGGAAAAAGCTTTTTAATCACAACTTCTATGCCAGATACAATCAACAGTATCACATGAATTGTAAATTGCTGAGAAAAGATTTTGTTTTATAATTTTCATATGATAAAGGATCTTTTTTATCTCCTTGTTGATTCATTATTTAGTGGATGTACTAATTTATTGACTCATTCTCCACTGGAGATTAAAGTTTCAGAAAGAACCTACCATTTCAAATATAGTGTTTTCTCTTTTTCAACATATTTTACAATTTTTTCAGTGTTGTTTTTTTTTAATTTGATGTTAAAAATTTAAATAGATGGATTTTGATAAAATAAAAAACAATCAATTACTTCAACTGGTATATTCTCTCATCTGTGATGTAAGGAGAGAGAAATCTCACATACTTAAATTCACAGTTAAATGCTGAGTTTACTTTAGTAGAAATTGAATTGACCAATTTGGCCCCATGATTCTACTTATAAGACATTAATGTTCTTCTTACATTTTATCCTTGAACTTTCTAATGAAATAAAAAATGGCCTAAAAGTAAGAAAGAAAGCCAGGATAAAGATGAAGAAAAAGTGGGTTGTTTGTTTGTTTGTTTGTTTTAAATAGAGAAAATAGTAACAAAAAAGATATTTGAAATCTTCACCTTTTGCAATTAATCCACAAATTTAATTTTCTCATCTAGTTCAATTACTTGAATTTCCAGAAAATCTTCTGTGCTAGCAGAAATGTTGTCATATTAGTATTAAATTGATGTATAGACTATCAGTAAGATACTCTCTTACATACAGAGGAGCTAGTCTTAAACCACAGATTGGTGTTGATTTCTCTCTTTTAGGGGTACTTGTGGATAATTTTCATGCTGTAATGGCTCTTTGCATAGCTGGAAGCCATCAGAAAAATCCAAACTCTGTGTCACACATCTAGCAGGCAATATTTTCTGTTATTTAGTTGTAACAACAGTGTTTCATCATGGAGATATCATTGGTGTTTGAATGGTCTTTTTATCTATACTCCAGAAAATGTTTCGGAAGTTGTCAAATTGAAGGATAAACAAAATTTTATTGAGTTTTTACATGTACTAAACGACTGAACAAGGAAGAAAACTCTCCTTACTACAGTAATTCTAGGATCTGGGGTACTATATGATGAAGATTATCAGATTTCTAAATCCCTTCTCCTTTTTCCAGTCCTGAAAATAAGATACTGGAGGGGAAAGGCCAGTGGCATGTGGGACATGCAGTAAGGTACAGCTTATAGCCTTAAGCCATTAGGGTCCCCAAAAGGAGGCAAAACCCATTAGTGGTTAATCCTGAAAACCTGATTAGAAAATCATCATGAGCAGCAAGCACAGAATCACCAAAGCAAGATATACTTGACCAACTTAAAATAAAGCCTTTGACCTTGTCTCTCTTGATATTCTCAGCAGACAGGTAGATGTATGGGCTAGATGGGCAGATGGTGAACTGGACTGAAAACTGACTGAGGGTGATGCTCACAGAGTTTGGCTGGAGCCCAGTAACCAGCAGTGCACCTGATGGGACAATGCTGGGTCCAGTCCTGCTCNGATATAATATATGTATAATGGGTGTTGTCCCACTGGAAAATCGTTTGGCAGAAGATCTGTAGGGTGTAGTGTACTTAATTGTGATCAGGACTAACAATGTGCTGTCCTGGGTTGCATTAGGCAATGTGTTGCTAGCAAGTCACTCATTATTATCTGGTTTTCAATTTGTTTTTAGAGAAAGTAATAAATAAAAACAAAAAAACCCTTAAAAAAAACCCCAAAAAACCTTCAAAACCCCACAAAAATTCACTCCTTTGTTTCGAATTGCAATACAAAAATTATAGTATTCATGTGAATTCCTTCAAACTGTCTCCTATGTGACTGCAGCATATTGCCTGTGTGTGAAATAGTGGAAGCTCTTTGGGCTATCAGCATCAGAGCAGCAATTGCAAATACAAAACAATGAGAAGATTTGTGACATCGTTTTGATATCTGTGGTATGAACTAGATAAAAATGTTTTCTATATTAGGATAGCTAAGATGTTGCTGTAATAATAGGCTACAAGTCAAACACTAACTGGAACAGTGCTCTGCTTTCCTTGATTTGGAAGACAGAGAGGAGCAATTATGAAAGCACCTTTAATGAAAATCCAGGTCATCTACAATCTCCAATAGTTTTACAACTCCAGAAATAAAGAGACCTGTGAAAACCATTTTCTACAATAATGTCAGCCGTGGACAGTGATAACATCTGGAATGTATTAGAAAGGTAACTCTAATACCATAACATTAAAATCTGATACCAATCTATCACTCTATCATAGGAAATTTAGTGAGAAAGAGAGGGAGAAAGGTGTTGCAGCTGACAACGATAATTTCCCAAGCACAAAAGATCACCCATTTTAAACCAAAAGTTGCACTCTGGCTTTGATAAAATACATTTATGTCAAACCATAAAGACCATAATGTAAGAGAAAAGGATGCCAGGCAAATAAAGTCCACAAAAGAACTCACAAATCCTAAGAAATGACATTCACTCAATCACCCCTAACATGATAATACTCATTATTTGGAAATAAAACACAAACATTGTGAAACACAACATAGGCATGAGAATTTATTAGATTATTATGACACATTTGCAAAGACCAGCAATCTCATAACATAGCAGTTCAATTAGCTTAGAGAAATTTTTCATTTGAACTAAGACCAATACTACAGGAAGAAGATGAATGTGCTACTGACCAAAGTAAATCAAGCATTCCTAATATTAAGGTGGAAATCCAGGGGAAAAATGAGGTCTGTGTACCACCAGTGACAGACAGAATGGCAGGGAAGGAAGAGAAAGAACTGACAATTATGAGCTTCATTTCACTATGAATTACACATATGAGCAAATATATGTGTGTGACATAATGTGTCAATATTAGATGATTTTTTAATTTAAATACCTCTTGTTTGGAAACGAAAATTTCTTATCCTCTGTGCCTAGCCAAGAGTAAATTCATCACAAAAAATCAGGGAACATCACACCTGAAAAACTTTCTGAATAGGTCTTCCAAAGCCTAAGAAATGCAGAAGTCTAGAAAATCAGTGAAGAAGGCTATATGTCTCCCATTTCATTGCCACAGTTCCTCTATGTAAGGCTAGAATGAGAATATTACTCTGGAAATCAGTGCATAGCAAACTATTAGAGTGCATATAGTCACTGCCCATTGTAGGAAAATTTTCAGAATTGACACTTTTTGCAGACTTGTCAGTTTGTAAACACACCCCCCTAAAATTAACTTAGTTTGCTAATATTTTCTTCTTGTTTCAAAGGGGAGTTGTTCAGGAGTTTATGACTGATGCCAAGTTTGTTTATTTTTTTTATGCTTCATACATCACTAGGGTTATGCTAGCTGCCTTTAGAAAAACAGAGGGTATATTTGTGCGTGTTCAACAGCCTCTTTGGGAAACACCATTTCTCAAACTGCCATTTGGGCTGTGTTCGGTACACAACATGTTTTATGAAAAATGCAACACATTTCTGATGTCATATAGGTTACTAGTGTCTGCACAGATGACATTTTGATCTGAGGAAAAAAAAACTGTAGAAGAGCATTACCAGAAAAAAACATTTGAATGAAGAAAATAAATTAAAAAAACACAAAGCAAAAGGAAGAAAACATAACAGGAAGATAATTTATCAGAATAAACAAATACAAAACAGTAAACAACAGCTGCTGAAAAAAATGTGATTCAAAAAATAGGGGAAAAAAATTAAGAATGTTTTGAATTCTGAACTGTGAAAAAGAAATCTCTGCCCTATACATTTGTTCCAGAAAGAAAAAAATTAGAAATACTAAGGTATTGGTGGCAGTCATAGGTTTTACAAGAAATCAGGGAACAAAATGTATTTAAAGTGTGTTATATTTATATTTAACAGTGGTGTTCTATGAAGTTTTCCCCCAAACTTCTTTCCTCATTGATATATCCATGAAATGAATTATTAGTCAAAATTAGTGATGTTTCTGTGACAGGCTGAAAATGACAATCATTCACACAACACATCTAGCAGCATAAGCAAGTTCCATAATAAATTGAACTTTGTTAATTACTTCAGATTAAATTAATAATTTAATTTAATTCAATTTAATAATTGAATGCAATTAAGTTCAATAGAAAAGAGTGTTTATTGTTAATTTATTATAACTAGCTTTACCAAGAGCTAATGTGTTGGGAATCACGTTCTGCACAAAGTTTTCTAATGAGCTTTTGTCTAGTAACCAATCAAGCTAGCTAAGTACAAATTATGCATGAGTGTTCAGCTGGACTGTAGACTCCCAATGACACACACCTTTATTGGTCTCTTTGATGCTGAATGATTTGTGAACAAGAAGACATCTGAGCTTACTGCAATGCTTGCCTTTGCCACAGAGTAGTTTTTATTAATTTCATTGCTTTGGAAAACAGCTGACATTCAATCTGGCTGAGAGAACGAAGATATTTCTGAACTGACTTCAACAATCCTTCTTTTTGACAGCTAGCTTGCAATGAATGAAGCTGAGTAATCAGCCACTCATGTTTGAAATAGGAACTGTACACCTGAAACATATCTTGAACTTGCATTTCAGACGTGTATGGAGCTATGAGTGTGTTAAGATTTTCATAATTTTAGAGACATTTCTCAAAACTTGATTGAATGCTGAACTTTGTACTATCAATTACATTGAGTAAGGTATATTTATAACATTTTCTTGTTGATAATGGATGCTGTTCAAGTATTTCAATTTACATTTTCTTGAGAACATCTCCCTCTCTGGACTCTGTACACTTCAACTTTATCTTCATTGTGATCGATTACATCAGGAGTTCAGGTTTTATAATTTTGAGTGACTGAGTGAACATCATTTTTTTGTACTTTTTATATTGCTGAATCCAACTACTGCTATTACCAATCAGTTTGATAATTTCTGCAGAACATGGATTCTGAGTTGATTCTTAGAAGTCAGAGACTTTAAATACTGGGGATTTTGTTTTCCTTGTTTTTTTTTTTTTGTTGAACGAGCTAATTTTAAATGGAATTTCATTAGATTAGAGTCAGCTATCTGTGCAGTGCAAAATATAATGGTCTGCAACCTAAAATTGTTTCAAAACTGCTCGCCTTTCCTGTGTCAACCCTTCTACATGATAGAGCAATGAAGGAGAAATATAACTTTATGTTTTCGGAATATACTGTACTGATAGGACAATCTGAGCGGTGTTGTCTTTTCCTTATTATTTTGATTTTTTTTTATTTAATATTGTAAGGTTTCACTTTGTTTCAAAAGTCACTGTGAAAAGCATACCCTGAAAGGAAGGAAAATAGCAGATTTTATTCCTATTTTTGCACTTTGTAGCTATATCTGACATAAAACAATATGCTTAAGTCATCATCATAAAATTTGTGAGTGTTGTTTAAATTCTGTGATTGCTAATAAAAGAACATCACCATCACAGGCGATACATTATAGAAACCAGTGAAATCTTCTTGAATGCTCTTGTCAGGGTCCAAACTCAAAGGCATAAAATCATCTACTGTGTTACAAAAGTCAGCTCTTATGACTATAAAGTCCCTGCCATGATTTTTATTAGATAGTCTCCTCCAATTGCACTTTTTAGTTAAAATGAATCAATTTCTTAATTTATTTTGTTTTGTTCATGTTTAATTCTTACATTTCAAATGGGAAAAAATGCAAAAATAGGTAGTAGTCATTTCTAATTAAGAGCACTGTAGCAAAATATCTACCTATTTTATTTATTAACTGGAAGTTTACTTCATGGATTCTGTACATGTTAGTGAAAAGGTGACAAGAAAACACATACTTAGTTGTTCACCTGGCAGAATCTCTTTGGATCATGTGAAATCCTGGGAGAGGAGATATATTCTCTCCCCTGACATCATCGGAGGGTACTAATCCAGGAGTTGGTTCTGGACTTGAGGGAAGGAGAGCAATGAAGGTGGGGAGGCGTGAGGGTGTGTGGTGTGTGGAGGGAGAGGGAGGGGTTGGAAATTGGAAACGATGGAAGAGCAAAGGATTTGATCAGAAGAAGAGTAGACATCTGTGATAAAGAGCTAATAATAAATACTCCTTTAAGAGAAATAGGAAAAAAAATAATCATGATGTCCTAAGGCAGACATCAAATAATTTGATGATTTGCTCTGTTAATATCTGTTTCTTTCCATTGACTGAATATTAAGGTTCAGGGTGAATAATTGAGATATATACAAGACTTTATAGATATATACTACTAGTTTGTATGACTAAGAGTTTAAGAGATATCTAAGAATAGAAGACAAAATGCACCATCAAATCTAATGTGACAAAATTATTTCCTCTGAGACAAGAGATGTTACTGCAGAGTATGTTGCTTGAAGCACTCACAAATTTTTTTTAGAGTAAAAGACAGCAGGAAAAGTTTCCACATGTAAATATTCAATGAGTATAAGATAAACTGATTATTAGCCTCTTCTTAATCTGCCTCAACCAAAGGATTTTTTTGTAAAAATAGTCATAGAATGAAGCAATAAATACAGAAAATGTTTTACCAAATTTGCAGGTTCATTCTCAGACTGCTCAATATAATAGATTTGCAGCATAAGATTTTCTTTATCTAACTAATTTGTGTTGTTAGATTTTCATAATGATACATTTTTCTTTTTTCTTTTTTCTTTTTTTTTCTAAGAATGAAAGCTTATAATGCTACTTCAAGTTTTGTGGACTCTGAAGAACACCAGTTGTTTCACGTGACAGAAGAAACCTTGATAGCTTTCAGATATGCATCTAACCCTTTCCTATTTTTAAATCCACATCAAGTATATGCTTTTTCTGTATACTTTGTCTGAAGCAGTTTGGCATGGAAGTCTGAAAGAGCTATACAAATAAAGCATTCCTTCTCTGGTTTCAAAATAATATAAATAATGATAACAAACATGAAACTAAAGTATCCAATGTTTCAATAATGACCTTTGTTTTAAACTACAGAGTAGGATTTTTATTGCAGATGACATGAAATGTGAATAGACAGTTAAGACATTGAAATACAGGATTGAATTTCAAATTATTGCAATAAATTGGAGAAAATAAGGGGTGAAATTAAGTAGGGTCATCTACATTTTTATTAGCTTAGAATAATTATCTATTCACATGCTAGGCTTTTGATTAGCAGAAAAGAACAAACATTTTAGAGCATTTATTGGGAAATGTCAGGTTTTCTGCTTCTACAGAAATTGTTCCCCAGCCATTAAAAGTCCTTTTTTCCACGCCCGAGGTGAAAGAAGAAACTGAGAATCTTGGACTCTTACTTTCAATGTTGTTTATTTTATCCCATCTATAACATTCTCTCTCTGACCTGCTGAGGTCCTGCTGGCAGGACAGTCTGAGGCACACTCTGCACCCTAAGGGCAGCGTTTATCTTTTACACTAAAAACAATGTATACATTATTTATAGTTATTTTCTAATATTTATCACCTTTGGTAGACAGTCAGTAGCTGCT
>VZTB01008838.1:0-17413 GCA_013397245.1 Thryothorus ludovicianus
GGCTCAGGCCAGGCCCAGTGGGCAACAGGTATGAACTCCTGGTGTCTTTTTGGGTTTTTAGTCCAGAGCAGGTTCAAACACTTCCAAGAAAAAGGAAAAAAAAACACAGTCCGGAGAACTTCTCTGCCTCAGCTAGCCAAAAACTAACAAAANTGCCTCAGCCAGCCAAAAACTGACAAAAAGCAAAGGAGAGCTTGCTTCTGCTGTCCACACACTGCAGACAACACAGGCCATGTGTGTAGGAAAGCTGAAAACTCTTATCTTAATGTTTAGAAAACAACTGCCTCAGACATTCCACCACTTCTCCTTCACTCTCAGATCCAGTTTTAAAGGTAAAAAACTTATTTCTGAGCTAAATAGATAAATGGGGATACAATTTAACATCAACCCAGGACACACCCCAAATTTCTATACAGTAATGTACTATTTTTACTTTGCTCTTACCCTGCCTAAAAGGGTGTGCATCCCAAAATTGTATGATTAGCCCTAATGGACTGTCCAGTGGTATCTGCGGAAGCTTAATCTTCACCTCGGAACCACCCATGGGATCAGAGGGCTTGCTTTTCCTCTGCCCCATCTTCTGAAGCACTTTCACTCACACACTCGCTTCCCCTTGTTCATGGCCCAGCCTCTTGAGGAGTTTTGGGAATTGCAATATTAAAGGAATGCATTCATTTCACCCATTCTGGACGTCTCACACAGGCACACTTCAGGAAACCCAACCCCAACCGAACAGGAATTGCCTGCAGTCACGCCTCGTGAGTCGCCGTTTGGACTTCATGCACAAAGATTATGGGGTTACCAGTTTTATTTGCTTATTACTGAATTAAGGGTTCGTCGGTCAAGGATTCAGCATTAAAATATCCAATGAGGCCCACTTGTCCAGCGGGGGTGCCTCCCTCATTGAGGGTTTTGATCTGAATTCCCTCAATCCAAGTCACGGTACAAAATTTGTTATAAGTTTTTCTGTCTAATAAATCTGACTGAGTCTGGCCAATTAAGCAACTTCTTTTATTAAGCAAGCGATAATAAGCAAAACAGCAAAACAGCTCTGGGCAGCCAGGGGTCTCCTGCCCTCCAGGGCACGCACTGATTAGTCCGGTTTTTTATACTCTTCTTCTGGTATTTCCTCCTGAGTACGTTACTTTTTGCTGGTATCTTCTGCGTATGTTGCTGGGGGGTCGTTATCTTCTTCCCAGTGTTCTGGTGTTCTTGGAGGACCTTTCATCTTGTTATCGCTTGTTAACTTATCTTTAGTTACTTATCTTTTGTTTGGCTGTTATCTTAAATTAGTTTAAGCAAAATTCTGGTTTTTTGTTGTTATTTTTTTTTTTACAAGGCCTTAGCTTAAAGTACATAGCTCCTTTAAGATTTGATTAACAAACTTTGTGTACTTATTACACCGGCAGACAGGAGAAACGGCATGGAGAAACCAGAGAAAAAACTGCAACAGCTGTGGGTGCAGGGCAACTGGGCAGCAGTACCTGGCAGGGCAGGGAGAGACCGGGGTCTGAATCCCCAGGGGCCCACAAAAGTCACTCCGAGCTCAGCTCCAGGTGAGGTCTGGTGAGATCTCCCCGCAGTCAAAAGATTGGACCTCCCAGTTCTTTCCAAGTCTCTCAGAGAGAGGTGTAGTTGGTGCCACCCTCTCTGACAGTTACTTCCTTTGTCTCTTCCAAGTACCTTTAAGTGCCCACGTGCACCCAGCAATCAGGTTCCTAGCAAAATCTTGGGAAAAAATTCTACAAGAAAGCAACTCAAGCCCCAACAGCATTTTAATTCAAGAATGTCTTAACTGTAAACAAGAACAGAGTTTAATAATTAAAATTAGCAACAGATAAATTCTAAGTAAGATAAGTAATCAGTTCCAAATGGGGTCAATATGTAATGGAAAATCTGCAATGAATGAGACCCTAAAATTCACAAGCATGTTTTCTTTCCTGTGACACCTGTAGGGGTGTAACTCATCTCCATCTCTGTATTACCTCCATTAAAATTATGCACATTAATTTTTAAAGTTTTAATTCAAATCACATCTCTCTTTATAAATTATATTATAAGTATTCAAAAGTATGTGGAGAAGGAATAAAACTGAGTGAAAAATGCAGTTTTATTCATTAATATGAAAGTTGTTCACAGAATTGATTTAATTGGCAGTTGCATAAAGAAAATATTCTTTTCTTTTCAGAGAATAATTAATTTCAAATGAGGAAAAAGCCTTGGTCACCTTTTCTTCAGTACAACGGTATCAATTTGACCATTTGAATATTCAAGTTGTCTAGTTTAATGTTAATGTACAATGATTTCAGATTTTGATGGTTTGATTCATACTATGCTATTTTTATTGTTCTTGCTACACTTATGTAGTAGAAGAAAAAACCAAAATATTTTAACCTTTTCACATTCTTTTCCTGCATGACTTTAGAAAAGATGAAATATCATTTGCGATGGAAAAATCAGATGTATTTCCCTTGCAAATGACTGTCTAAATTAGGGCTGGTGAAATTTATTCTTCACATAAATAGTTCTCCAAATCTTACTTTCTTTCTCATCAGTCTCTATTCTGTGAACTGGTTATGTTTGCTATTTGTGAATTAACGCAATAAATATATACCAGAAAGGCTGTTAAAGTAATTCGCCATGGTGTTTCTTATGAACCATGTGTCTTAAGTTATTGAATACCTAGTAATAACATTGTATTGTGTTTTGTTCTAGTCACAGCTAAGATAGAATAATAATGATTAGCAAGATGCTTTAATCACCCACAATGGCATGTGGCCATTAGAGGACCATATGTAATTCTTTAGAGCCTTGTTTTATCCACTTATTTTATCCAGTACTAAATTGTCATATTTGAGGACTCTGGAATCTTCATCCCATGATAAATTTCAATATTTTGACATTTCTATTTGTTTTGAGTTAGAATGAGTAACTGAAGTACTTATGCTTTGTGGATAAGGGAGAATTTCACACCATGGAATGATTCAACAATTTTGAATTAAAATTTACAAACACTTTCACATTTTATGTTTTGTATTCATTGAAGACATTCTTCACTTAAAGTAACCAGATTGCAAGAATGACATAACTTAGTATCTTGTATGATGGTGCCTTGTGAGATTTTTGATTCAGGTCCCTCTTAACTGATTTTATGATCTGTCTTTTGTTCTTACTCGGACTATATTCTACACGCTACACCAGAAGGGGTAGTGTTTCCCTGCTGGAACATAGAGAGGTTACGGAAGCTGTGTTTGTCTACTGCCTCCTGTTACAAAATTCTTATACTTTTCTAATAAGAATAATAAACTTTATTGAATAGGATGGGGTTACATTTGCCTGTTTTGCAGCTGCTGTCTTGGTGGTTTATAGCTGTCTGGTTGCCTAAACAGTATGTTTTCCATTTTCCTTCTCTGTTTGCAGCTGATGAGATTTTATAGTGGAGTTCTTGTTATTTGTCTGTACTTCGTGACAGTGCAGTTAATGTAGCTAAATTTTATCCCTTTTCTCTTTATCCTGCTCCCCAGGTGGTAAGTACAGGCTTTTTCTTTCTGGTATTATAGCTCTCTGATACTCTGCATCCCCACCTTTATTTGCAAACTGTGTCAGCATACTCCAAAATTTATGACAAAGGTGATAATTCAAATATTAAATAAGATGTAAAACCAACCAAAGGCATAGTGCTCAAACATGAATGTCAGATAAAAACAAAACCACTGAAGTAATGTGCAGTCTGTTTCTGGCAAGTTTAGATGAAAGATAGATTAAAAGGCAAATTTTCTTGAAACTGAGGAAAAAAATCCTGCAAGTCTAATAAAATTGTTTCCCTCTATACCATTATTCCACTCCAACTGAAACTGAAACAGATCAGAATTCTTGCAGTATTCCCCATACCAAGCATGAATCTCTTCTTTTATATTCCTTTGGGGATTCCTAGCTCCTTTAGCTAAGGGAGCCTATTCTTCCCCTGCTGCAGCTCCCAGTGCTTTCCCTAGAAAGAGAAAATACTCAAATGCACTCTCAATCACCTTTATGCAAAGAGGAAGAAATTATCTTCATGTATTTAATGGGCACAACTTCAGAAGTTGCAAAATTGGTCTTTCTACACTTATCTTCTTGTGATGGATGCCAAATAATATAATTGGTGTGTTAGTCAGGAGATTGACAGAAATCTTCAGCTAGGTTTTAATATGCAGATAGGTATATTCCTCCTCCTGTTTTTGAAATGTGGATTAAGGGTGTATAAATTTACTGAGTCCTGAATGTGGACTCTTCTCCACTAAGTCTGTCAAACAAAAGAGAATGTTTTTGCATGGCATTTGAAAAATTATGTGGATCTGTGTTATCTAGGACCTGATAGGTCCTAATTTTTTTATCCATCCAGCATAATAGTTACAGTAATGAAAAGCGACAATATTGACATAAAATACTTGCCTTCATATGTATTATCAAAAATTTCTTTTAAATTTACTTGTAAGCATTTAATCTGAAAATATACTGTGGAGGAACTGGGTTTCTTTACTCCCAGATGTTTGGCTGTGGTAGTTCTTCAACAGAGGACCACATCTGTGAGTTAGAATAATTCAATTAAATTCAAGTATTCCTTGTGCATGCAAGGGAGAAGGGAACTACCTTGACTATGATTACAATAAAAATTGTAATTTAGAAGAAAGTCTGTAACCATCAGTACTTCTTTAAAAGCCATTTAAATATGAGTGAGACAGTCAAGAATGGTGCCCAAAATTAGTGTGTGATAATTTTGCAGAAGAGACTGTATGACATGATTGCTCATGTTACCAGGAGCTGTTTTGATCACCCAGGAGAGTTCTTCTCAGTTATCTTCAGAATAACTGCTTTGATTCTCAGTGTCCTCTTCTTGGTAGCAGTAAGTTCAATATTGATCTGTTGACAACACCAAAGGACCAGCCAGATTCTCCTAATCACATTCTTGCCTCAAATCAAAATCAAAATGTCTTTTGGGGCCAATGTACTCTCCTACATCCTTAAGGCCTGGCTAGTGGAAAATGTACCTAAACTGAGGTTGTTGCTCTTAGAGATGGGCATGCAGGACACTGGATATGTGTGTTTTTGTGTTTAAAAGGAAACTTAAATTTGTCTTCCAGAAAGAATTTACACTAATGACACCCTGAATGTGTTTTTCCACTTTGCTTATGGAGACATCTTGTTTGGAAAGACTCTTGTTTAGAAATATCTGTTTCCAGAGATTTCAGCCATTTCAGAATCTACTGACTAATGCATATATATATGTTTGTAATAAAATTTAAAATGAACTGGTCATCCTAATATGAATGACGGCTCCTTGGCTGGTTAGTCATTTCTCTCAGTTTCCATTGTTTCTGTATTCATCTGTGACCTTACATTACAGCATCAGTTTTGTTGTAGAGAAATCCCATTTTGTTTGACTGAAACTAATCATGCTTATCATTGTCCCTGAAGCAGTAAGATGCTGTTGTGAATACTCTATAATTCATGTAGCTGCCATGAATTCAAATGTGTGCACACTTGTATGTGCAACTTTGGATGGATGAGAAGGTAAGTGGTAAGCACTAACGTGTAGTGACTTTTGCAATTCCTTTTGGTGTCAGTTGAAGGGGAACCACTGAGGAGAGTGCACTGATGGAGATGAAATGAGTTGTAGGTATTTAGAAGCCTAATGTAACCCTTCTTTTTTTTCTTTTTTTTTTAAGTATTTGTTCCGTCTTCTATCAGTGATGGGCAGGACAGTACTCTGAATTTGTTTAAAAAAAATCTCTCCAAAGATGGTTAGAAGCTGTTGGTCATATTAGTTCTCTAGGCCCAATAGAGATGAAAAAATGCCTGGATCAAGAATTATTTAGGGTGGGAAAATACATTAAGATCATATGATCCAACCATAAACCTAATACTGCAACATCTGTCATCAAACCATGACCTTAAGTACGGTGTCTCAATGTCTTTCAAACAGTGTGTTACTGACCATTTCCCCTGGGATTCTGGGGAATTCATTCTGCCTCTTATGCCTGTCTTCCAGCTCAGGGGGCTGGGTACACCAAAGTAACTCATCTGGTGATGTGCAAATGCTCTTGGCCACAGGGGCACAGTGGCTGCACAGGTTTCTTCTGCATCTCATCAGGTGAAAGAGTCTGAAAGTGTGTTAAGCTCTAGTAGTTGAGCAGAGCAGCCTTTCTCTTCTATGCTTCCCTTCATCTGAGATTCTCCAAGCATCCAAAATTTCTGAGGCACCGTCAAAACTCCAGCTCTTGGTGTCCTTTCCCACAGAGGTACTCAGAAGGGATGTTTTGAATCTGCTGTTTCTTTCATGCTGACTCCACATCTCTTAATCTCAGATGGTCAAATTCTGTCAGCAGCTTCCATCCATTATGGCTCGCAAATGCCTAGTTGTGGCTACAAGTTGCTTGTCAATTTCTCATTTTCTCCAGCTAAACTCTCTTTTGTGCATCTTCTTGGGGCCACACTTCTAATAACATGACACAGAATAATAAACCTCCTTTCTTGCCCTGTTGCCACACTGTGCTTCTATGAGTAGGGGAAAGAGGAAGGCCAAGTGAGAATATTCCTCCTTAGTTTTAAGTTTTTCAAAGAAAATGCAGAAGGCTGTTATCCCTGATTTAGCCTTTTTCACAGTCTTGATTTGTGTTAGAACTTTCTGGTCCTAGGATGTAACAAAGTTTTACCTAGACCCTTAGTCATCCAAAAATTAACATTTTCATGGACTCCCAAAGAAGGGTTATTCATCTCAGATTAACTGGTCTCAAAAAATTGAAGAGAAAACTGGAAAATGAAGTGAGTGTTATGATATTCAGAAACTGTTGATTTATTGTGGAGTGACAGATTTCATTTAGCTCCCTTCCTTGAACTATAAACCCTATGAGAATTTGCCCTGCCGCGTTGAGATGTCATCCTGGCAATGATTTCCATTCAAACTCCAATGCAAAATACATGCTTTGAGCATACCTTTCTTTCATAAAATTCTCATGTGCCACACTGTCTACTGCAGTAGTTAAAACTGCTTTGAAAGATAAAATGAAGTATGAAAAGTATCAGTTGACCATGAAGACTTTTGCCTTTGGGTACCATGGGATTAGACTCTGATGGGATTGGGATGACCAATGGGATGGTTGTTCACTGATTTTACGCCAGCACTATCCCCACCTTTCCCCATTTCCAATTATGAGACGAATCTACTACTGAAATGAATATTTTCTGACCTTCAAGTCTGGAAAAGTGAAAACAGGTCAATGCTCTTTCATCACCATACAGAGTGCTTTTCAGCTTATACTGCCATTACAATCATGAAAAAAGCTGATTTGTTTTCCATTTAAAGTGCATTTAACATAAAACTTGATTTCTTAAAAAATGACAAAAGGGAATATTTCACTGTAGAGCACATTTTTTGGTCACATTTAAGAAATTTTGCCCTTAATAGCATGAGCAAATCTTGGTACATAGCAAAAATAATGGAAAATATGCTTTCACATAACATAAATTTCCCTAAAATTTAATAAATTCAGCTTTAAAAACTATATGCAGCCTGGGTTTTTTACTTCACTGAATGATGGTGAGAAAGAAATTGTTAGTTTGAAAGCTGTCTTTAATTCATTCAAGTGATTGCTTGGGTAGTGTCCTGGTTTAGGGCAAATTTGTGAGAGGGAAAGAAAGGAAAACAAACAAACCTCTAGATGAACCACCCCTCCCCTTAGCTGAATCGAGATAGGAAAGAAATTTCCTTGGTAGAAAGTGGAAAAAATTGTTTATTTAACAGATAAAACACTCCCCAGCNTAACAGTTTCAATAAAAGGAAAAAAAAAACCCACAATTCGGAGAACTTCTCTGCCTCGGGTAGCAAAAAAAAACTAACAAAAAGCAAAGGAGAGCTCTCTTCTGCTGTCCATGCCCTGCCAACAACACAGGCTGTGTGTCCGAAAACTGCAGACTCTTATCATTATGTTTTGAAAACAACTGCCTCAGGCATTCCAGTGTGTCTTCTACACTCTCAGATCCAATTTTTAAAGGTACAACACTTATTTCTGAACTAAACAGATGAATGGGGATACAATTTAGCATCAACCCAGGATAGGTAGGCACCACTGTTCTTGTTAAATGCAGATACTTAAGTGGAAGGCAGAGTACTTGGAAAACTGACTGCATCTGGCTGCTACTCTGCAGTAAATTCTCTGCTCACCACTTTTGCAAGTAAGAACTTTGTTGTATCATCTGCGTGCTAAAATGATGGTGAGTGTTTCAAGAATGGTGATGACTATCCCTGTGTAGTGGTTTTATTTTTCTCTTCCTTCTACTTCGTGGATTTTTTGTTGGGGAATGTTGTTCATTTCTGCTACTCAACACCAGATGAGTTATGTGGGAAGCCCAGATAATGGTGGTTCTGAAAGTTGTTTGGAGACTTTTCAGGCACCTTTGGGGTTTGGCTGTGCTTCTCTGTCTGCTCCCTTCAGCTCAGGATCTCAGGGTGACTGAGGAAACAGGGGCCTTGGTAGAAGGTGTGCTTTTCAGGTGTGCTTTCTGTGTCCTTGCAGTAGTTCTGGCCTCATCATGCAGCCTGCACTCACAATCAAAAGAGAGATGATGGGTGTCTCTTGCACTTGGAACCTTACCCAGGATGATGTGCCTCACCTCTCGGTAATGATTTGGCTGGAAATGAGAATATACCATGACAAGTGGTACATACACCATTGCAAACACACTTTTTAATTTATTAATATTCCAAAAGGCACTTCTGACTTTCAATAATTTTAGTTTTACCAGGACTGAAGTAGTTGCAGAACTAAAATTTCAGTAGTGCCAAGGATGAGACGTTCCTCTGCTCCAATTAATAAGCTTCACTAGGTGACTTTTAATGAGTTAGTTCATTGGAGAGTTTCTGCAGTCTACTGATGCTTTGCATAGGCTGGCAAAGAGAGAGTCTGTCAGCACCATTCTATGGGTCTGACTGCAGAGTGCCTGAGAGCTTCATATGCACACATGCATTAAGAGACATCAACTTCCGGTGTGTAATATTTTCTTAGTTTTCACAAAAAAAATAACATTGATCAGTCAAGGCTAGGACTTTTTCAAGACCCTTGAGTAAATTGGGGGATTTAAAAGCAATGAAAATCCTAGTGTAGCAATACTGACAGAAAAGCAGCAGTTTCAGGTAGAATGATGAAAGCCAAATCTATTATGCTGAAGGATAAGAGGTTTTGGGGTTTGTTTTGTTAATATGTTAATTGTAATTTTTAATTACATTAACTTGAATAATTCCTTTTGAGGGAAACTACAACATGCATATGGGCATGCTCTGTGATAAAATATTAGAAGTCTAATACATCACAGGTGGTTCATGCTACTGTAAATGATATTGTTTATGTTATTGTTTAAGCTCCTATGGCTTAAAGAGCTATTTCATGTTGTACTTAGATGTAGTTATCCTTCATGTAGTACTTCAGGCCCATAAGATTGGGCTGTCTTACCATCTTGGGGTAGCTTTCAATGTGAGACACTGTTCATATAGGTTTTATACCAAACACTGTGAGGTCTTTAAAGGTAGTTCTGAAATGTGCGGTCCATTCCTCTCTGCTGTTTTTTATGCTATTAGTTGGTTTTCTTTCTAGAAGTTGCCATCCATTGTTGGAAGTATTTCCAGATATTTCCATGGTGTGATTGCTGTCCCTAAGGTGGTGTTTGCATGAAATCAGATCTTTATGACATTGTCCCTTAGCTCTTTAGCTAGGAGTTAGCTTTTCTAGGAGTTATCAGTGTCTATTTATGGATACTTATGAGCAAAAGCCAAAGTAATAAACTGTGTCATCAGACATACATACAGGTCTGTTTGAAGATAAGGGTTTTGCTGAGGAAAAAACATTTGGATTTCATCAAATGGAAGTCATGACTGACTTGAAGCTATGATTTCTTGCATATCATTGAGGACCATAATTTTTTGCTAGTGTGTTAAATTCTTCTCTGCTATGAGTCCCCTACCTCACCAGTCTCCTTTCACAAAAACTTCTAGTTTGACTACAGTTAGCTCTGTCTTTTGAAAACATAAATAACCCATCTCTTCATCTTTAGGGAGGAAAGACTTTCTCTTTACTTTATATTGAAGTCTTCAATTTTCTTTTCAGAATGAATTTTGGACACCATTATTAAATTATATTCAGCAGTCTTTTTTGTTACCCTTACCAAATGCTTGTATGAAAAGCAGCAGCAGCCCATTGCTCTGTTTCTAAAGAATGGAAAGCAATTGAGAGCACTCCAGAATGTCAGGACCAGCTCAAAGTACACTAGCATATAGCATCAAGTGTAGCAGTAATTTGAAGGAAACTGTCGAGACAAAGGTAGATATATACATATATATATATGTGTATTTGTATGGAATAACAGATGCTTTCAGCTGTCTCCAGACTTGCCAAGATTCACCTCCATATTGAATAGAGCATGGGGGTGTAGAGAGGCTTTACTGTATGAATTAACTTCATCTGGAGATCCACTTTCCCTGAGAGAGGTATTTGTCTCTTTTAAATTAGTTGGGAGGGGTCTTCTTGACTAGTTCTTTATATTGTCCAGGTCTACTTTAATTCCTGTGTACCCTAAAGCATACATTCCCACATTTGGAGTGTCTGTATTGAAAAAAAACATTTATTTTTGACTTGTTAAAGCAGTCATGACCTGTCTATTAATGACCTCTTATGGTAATAAGTGAAAATACCAAGCCGTGTTAAACACAGGAGCAGACGTAGGACTGTTGACACATCTGTCCATTTGAATAAATTGCAAGTACTTTTAACTCTCAGATCATTTATAACTATTATTTAAATATGTTTACCCAGTGTTTCACTGGCTTTACAGTGTTTTTTTCTAGACTGTCTCCCTGTATTATTTCATGGAGTTAAAAAGTTTGACATTGATGCCTCCACTCAAAATGAGGCCTATTACAGTGGAGGAAAAAAATATGTTTAATAATGAATTGCTCTTAAAAATGAAACTTTCTTGCCAGTCATCTCATTCTCTGGTGCTGACAAGTACTTTTCCTAAGGTTATTTTTGCTCCTGGTATTTCACTACTGCTCACATTGCCTTTTCTTTTAGAGACAGTGGAAGTTTGGCTTTCTCATAATGTTCTCAATCTTGTTATATTTTCTCACTCATTTCCTCTGAGTTAACAAACAGCTGCTTGTGGCTTTGAAATGTTTTTAGATAACACTTTTAATATTCTGAGACAAAACTAATGAACGTGAGCAATTTTGATAACATTTAATTTATCTCTCCCCTGCATTAAGCTGTTACAAAGCTGTTAAAATTCTCACCTGAAAAAAGCTGACTCTTTAGTGGAAAACAGGGATTAAATTTGAGCCTTGCAGAGATTTTATGACTGTCTTTTTTCACCTCTGGACCAAGTAATTGGCTAGCAATGCTCCTGGTCTTTCTTGTAATTCTCTTTTGCCTTTGATCTATTAAGGATCTATTTGCCCTTGTTTTTCAGAGATGCCCCGTGGAAGCCTTTATTTTCTTTTACAATTTTCATTAGTGATATGACTAATTTTGTCTGTTTCTTTGGGTTTTTGATTTTTTTTTTCCTGTTCTGCATTTCCCTCATTGTGGTGGAGGGAAAATCCTGTTTGCTATGCTGGTCTTTTGTTATACTTGCCTCTCCCTGATTTGTGTCGGACTACTTTGCACTGCTGCTTGTTGCTGTTTTCTGCATACTTTCCTAGATGGTTTTGCCTTAAATTTGCCTGTCTCTGATCCAGATTCCTGGTTCAGAGTTTGATTTCAAAACAGGAAGTCAAATATTGTTAGTTTTCTATTACACCCTGTACCCTATGACAACACGACTGTTTCCTATGATTTTTCAAAACCCTTCATATTCAGCACTAAACAAATGCAGGCTATAGAAAACTGTTTTTTCTTTTTTATGTTGCTTTCCATTTTTATTTTATATATTTTCATTTCTCTTCATTGAAGCCATATCCTTAATCTCTTGTACAGAATTCACATCTGAAACATTGCATGTAGTAGTGTTTGTCACACACCACATATACATAGCTGCCAAAGGTTTTGTACTGAATTTTATGTGACATCACACATATTTATCTTTTTTAAGAGACATTAAGGAAGAGAAATAAAGCCATTCTCATAGAAAAGGCTTTTATTTAGTGATGTACCAATCAGTACCTTCTCTTTGAAGCTGGAAAGTTGATTTTCTATACATTAGCTTTCCAAACAGAGCTGGAAAAAGAGTAAATATTAGCTATTTAGGCAAATGTAGTCATTGTTAGCTACACTGGATTGTTCATTAGTGGTTACATGGGACATCTAGTGAAGAGTTATTTTTTTTAGACAGAAGAAATGGAGACTTTGTGGATGTATTTACTTATAAATGGCAGAATACACCACTCACAAATGTGGAGATTTCCTTCTTTTCTAAGAAGCCTGTTAGTAATTATTTTAAATATCTAGTATACCTACGCTCACTCATATAAGTTTTCCAAGTTTATTCAGGGAACTAGTTTCCATAAAAAGTAACTTAGACTATTAAGCAACCATATTCAAATGCAAGAAATTCAAACACATTGTCAGTATCTTTTGCATAGATCATGCTGTGGGTTTTGTTCAAACTTAACAGCCTAATGTTTCTTTTCCATGACATACTGTGTGCAGTAGTATTCCTTCTGTGAATGGGGAGGTGCAGAGAGAGAGGTAATACGTTTTTATGCTTGCTAAGAAAATAATTCATTGAATAGTACAGACTTAGTATTTTTCACTTCACAGGTAAGAGTTCCAGGTACTGTGAGATGTCACAAATTCTTAATAATTCATATAATCAACTATTCTTGTTTCATCTGTGAAAGGCAAGAAAACCCAAGAGTAAAATGGTGCTAGTATCTACATCTGATAGCAACAAAACACTTTGGAAGGAAATCCAAAAACCTCAAAATCTGAGTAGTTGTACCATTAGTGTCCTGGTTTAGGGCAAATTTGGGAGAGAATCTTCAAAGGAGGCCCCTCCAGACAGCAAACCCACATGGAGCCTCCCCCCAACCGGTTCGGGAAGAATTCCTTGGAGAGAAGTGGAAAGAACCTGTTTATTTAACAGGCACAGCCCCCCCCCCAGCATACAAAATGAAAAATACCAAGTGACACCACTCTTTCACTGCTCTGAAAAAAGATGGCAAATTCAGAAAGTCTCTCTTGGGGGTGGTTGCTTTGTTATCAGTCCTTCCAGGGCTGGGGCAGCTGCTGCAGGCCACAGGTTGCAAACTCTCGGTGTTCCCAGGTCCCAGTCCGGAGCAGGTTCGAGTAGGTCCAAAAAAAAGGAAAGGAGAAACAGTCCAGGGAGAAATTTGGTCTGTTAGCTAAACTAGCTGATGAACTGAATCAAGAGCAAGCAGAAGCAAAGCAGAAGCAAGAGAGAGAGCAAAAGTGAAAAGCAAGAGCGAAAATACAAAAACAGCCCTGTCTCTGTGTCTTGCCAGCCATGGGGGAGAAGCTGATAGCAAAACCAAAACAAAACACTCACTCTTCAGAGCCAGTCTTAAAGGCACAGAACATGATATCCAGCATAAACAGCACACACAAATGGGGATACAAACACCATAACGTCACCCTAGGACAATTAGTTACATTAAAATGTTACATTTTACCAGATGCTTCTGAGTAATAAATTTTTTGATCCTTATAAAACTGAGAGTGTTTTTGTTTGTACTTCTGATCTTTCTATAAAAATGATTTAACTTACCATTTATGTAGCTAAAAATTAGTCCATTTCAAGTCTTTTTTAGGTAGGCACCTGAATTCAGCTCCATAGGAGATCTCATGCTACAAGAACCAACTTCACATTCCTAGTATGAAACGCAACTGTATCATTGATGTTTAACAAAATCTACTGAATTGTTCCATGATACCAAGTTTTGCTTTCAGAAATAACTGCTGACTGAGTGGCTTATAATATAAACTTCATTTTTAGTTGTATTATGTAGATCCAAGCAACTTTCTAAATCTGTTTTTAAACTGTGACCTCAAATAGAGGAACCTTATTGTACATTTTCAGCTGCAATTTCATAAACTGGTATAGTGTCTTGCAGGGTGATATCCCTCAAACTATATATATTTGTGTTCTTTTATTCAAGAAATTAACTTCTGTGACTAGGAATGCAAAAAAGTAAATAATGTCACCAATGACTAGCTGGGGAAGTTGTCTTCTTCTCTTCCCTATTATCTGGTCTGTGTTGGCTGTTGGTATGATGGAGAGGTCACATGCATGGAGGAAAGACAGAGGTATAATATGCAGTGAAAAATATAGAGGTATGTTTATAACAACAAATGATGTTTTTCATATGATTTTATAAAAGTGTAGCATCAAGATGAGATGCACATTTTTAACATTTCAAGAGAATAGCTAATGAAGTGAAAGAGCACATTCATTCAGATTATAAGTCAAAGCTTTAGAGTAGTCACCAGGTTTCTGTCCAGTCTGTTGACATGAAGACCAGACAGCTGCACAATGAAGATTATGTTAATAGAATATCAGGACAACATAGTTTTAAAAATACAAATATTTATATTGAACAGTGTTCAAAATAGATTTGTCACTTGAAGATACAAAATTTTCTGATATTACAGCAGCCCAATCAATGAGGGTTTGGTTTTAACTGTGAGAAGAAGACACATAGTCTTTAAATATTAAAGTACAGAGAAAGACAAATAGAAACACTGGAGAAAGTATAGACTGCAGATATGTGATGTAGTGAAAATCAAATGTCTGCTCTAAGAATAGATTTCTTTCTTTGACCTGTTACACTGAACATATTTTTAGTTAGATTTTAGGTGTCCTGTCTTAGTTTGAAGACAGGTGTGCCTGCTAGGAGAAGCAGGAGTCTCCCTTGTAATCGAGAATGCAAACTTCCTCTCTCTGAATTGCTATGATTTTGGAATTAAAGGGGCTCCCAGGCAAAGAATTTGGTATAGGACTAACAGTTCTTTACTAGTGAGTCTAACAAGATAAACAAAATTACAATAACTATTGTATTAACAACAAACAGAGTTAGGAAACAGTCACAGTTTTCTCTGATGCTGGCACCTTTCTGGGAGGAGGGGCCAGCAGGAATCCTGAGGGGTGAGATGGATCCGAAGCTTGGCAGTTGTAGCTGTAGCTGTAGAAAACACCCCGGCAGGCAGGAGAAATGGCATGGAGAAACCCAGAGAAAAAAACTGCAGCAGCAACTGGGCAGCAGCACCTGGCAGGGCAGGGAGAGACCAGGGTTTGAATTCCCAGGGGACCCACAAAAGTCACTCCCAGCTCAGCTCCAGGTGATGTCTGGTGAGATCTCCCTCAAAGACTGAACTCCCCAGTTCTCTCCAAGCCCCCGAGAGAGAGGTGTAGTTGGTGCCGCCCTCTCTCTGACAGTTACCTCCTTTGTGTCTTCCAAATACCTTTAAGTGCCAAGGAGCACCCAGCAATCAGGTTCCTAGCAACTTTTTGGGAAAAAAATTCTATAAGAAAGCAACCCAACCCCCAACATTCCTTAGCTGATTCTTTCTTCACTATTCTTGAAATTGTAGGACTGAGGTCCTACAAATGCATTGAGATGAATAACTCACAGATGGCAAAAGCTTAATTAGGGGTATGCTTACAGCTTGAGGCCATTCACGTTGATCCCATCCAAGTTGTCCAATTTTACTTTCAAGGAAATTTTTTACTTTAAATTAAATGGGATGAATCATGGGACTCCTTGAGGCTCTGGATGTTAGTGATACCAAGAAAACATTGTAGAAAATGCATCTCTTCCCTTACTTTTTTCTGATCTGCTACATGGCACTATATCTCTTCTTCATGCATTACTTTAAAACCCATTTTATTTTTTAGAAGTTTATATAAGTGTACTTATCTGCACTAAATTTGCAAAAAAGAGAAAATCTTTCAGATTGATTATAGTTGTGAAAATTACTGGCTTTTTATGAACCAGTACTCTTCACTTGAGGACATTACACTGGAATTATACTGAAGGCTGTACTGCCATTCAGTGGGACATTGACTAGCTGAAGAATTAGGCAGAGAGAAACCTAATGAAGCTGAATAAGGGCAAGTGTAGGGTCTGCACCTGGGTAGAAATAACGCCAGTACCATAGGCTTGGGGCTGACCCACTGGAGAGCAGTTCTGCTGGGTAGCACCTTGGGGTGCTGGTTGACAGTTGCTGGGTGACAAGTCGGCCTTGAGCTGGTCATGAGTGTCCTGGGGGCCAGGAGAGACAGTGGGATCCTGGAATGCATCAGGAAGAGTGTGGTCAGCAGGTCAGGGAGATGATCCTGCCCCACATCTTGCCCTTGTGAGGCACATCTGCAGTGCTGTACCCAGTTCTGGGCTCCTCAGTACAACAGACATGGGGGTTTTGGAGTGGGTCCAGCAGAGGGCAAAGGAGAGCAGTTAAGGGATTGGAATGTCTCTCTTATGGGGAGAGGTGGGATCTGGGTTTGTTTAGTCTGGAGAAGAGAAGACTGAGAGGGAATCTCACTAATACAAATAAATATTTCCAGGTGAGTACTGAGAGGACAGTGCCAGACTCCCTTCAGTGGTGCTCAATGGTCAGGACAAGGAGCAATGGCATAAACTAAAATGCAAAACGTTCCATCTCAACTTGAGGAAGAACTTCTTCCCATTGAGGGAGGCAAAGCACTGGGAGAACTGTTCAGGGAGAGCGTGGAGTCTCCCCCTCTGAAGACATTCAAAACCCATTCAAAACCCATTCAAAACCTGGGGCCATTCCTGTGTCACCTACTACTAGTGACTATACCTTGGGATGTTGGGGGTTTGGACAAGATCTCCAGAGATCCCTTTCAACCCTAACTATGCTGTGGTTCTGTGAAATTATGGAGAGATCTGGGGGATTTAAATGACAAAATAAGCTTACTTTTAAGAATGAACAGCTTTACAGATAGGAGGATAGTATAAAAATAGAAACTTGAAAGAAATGACAACAAAAAGATGTAGTTCTGCTCTGAAGAGCAATACTGTGAATAGCATTGTGTAGACAGATAAAACATCTTTTGGTGTTTTGTCAAGTCCCGGATTAAATATGATTTTTATAAAAAGAATTTAATTTTTCCTACTCCTAATAGTGCTTGGCCAAGAATTATGATTCTTCAGTCTTAACTGACGACTCAACTATTGAAGGCTGAAGAGAGCTTGAAAACTGCAGTCATACAACTCTTACAGTTAAAATTAGGCATGTGTTTAAAAGCTCTAATAGGTCATGGTCACATAAAATAGTTCAGCAGAGGATGTTCAGATAAAACAGTATGAGCTCACTCTCCCTTCTGTTCACTCTTATATTGCAGAGGAGATGTGTAGAAATCTGCAACACTTTCTCAGAGTCCACATATCTGGTTTGAGAAGCAAAACCAG
>VZTB01008845.1:10974-13474 GCA_013397245.1 Thryothorus ludovicianus
CACAAAAAAAAAAAACCACAATTGTTTCTAAACCCTCCTCTCATTTTTTTTTTTAATTTTTTTAACTTTTTTTGTTTTCTCTGGCAGCCCTTCCACCCCATGGTGAACCTGGAATGCTCCCGGGATTTCCGCCCGTTCCTGTGCGCCCTGCACGCCCCGGTGTGCCTGGAGTACGGGCGGGTGACGCTGCCCTGCCGCCGCCTGTGCCAGCGCGCCCGCACCGACTGCTCCGAGCTCATGGAGATGTTCGGCGTCCCCTGGCCCGAGGACATGGAGTGCACACGGTGAGACTGTTCCCCCCCTCTTGTTTTTTTTTAAATTTTCATTTTTCAGGCCGGGGTTTTGCTCTCCCGTCTAGGGCAGGCATTCCGACCGTGTTTTCCACCCTGTTTGCTTTTCCTGAGGAGGGGAGTTCTGATTTCTGCCCAAGAGGATGGCTGGGTTTGATGAGGGTGGAATTTTGAAGCTGTTTGCAGAGCATTTACCCCTTTGCTGAGCTGTGTTCAGCTTCACACTGCCCACATTTATGGAAAAACAACCCAACAGCATTCCAAGGTGTTTGAGGTGGAATATGCATGGAATTAAAAGCAGTATCTTCAGGCTTTATTGTTTTTTGTGACTCCAAGAGTTAATGAAGCTGAGGGGCACAGACAGGAAGAAATAGTTTACAGTTGGATTGGAGAGAATGAAAAACAATTAAAATTATTTTGGTTAAATAAGTCAGAGGATGTTTCTGCATCGCTGGGATTGCTCCAATCTCCGCTTTGAAACTCCAGCAGTTCTCAGCCCCCAGTCAGAGCTTAATTCACACAAATACCTCCATCATAATTCCATTTATTAATGCAGGTATCAACCACACAAATATCTCCATCATAATTCCATTTATTAATGCAGATGTCAACCACACAAAAATCTCCATCATAATTCCATTTATTGATGCAGGTGTCAATTACACAAAAATCTCCATCATAATTCCATTTATTAATGCAGGTATCAACTACTCAAATATCTCCATCATAATTCCATTTATTGATGCAGGTATCAACCACACAAATATCTCCATCATAATTCCATTTATTAATGCAGGTGTCAACCACACAAAAATCTCCATCATAATTCCATTTATTAATGCAGGTGTCAACCACACAAATATCTTTGTCATAATTCCATTTATTAATGCAGGTATCAACCACACAAATATCTCCATCATCATTCCATTTATTAATGCAGGTATCAACCACACAAATATCTCCATCATAATTCCATTTATTAATGCAGGTGGCAGTGCTAGTTGGAATTTTGGTGTCACCACCTCACTGATGGCAGCAAGTGCAGTTGTTTAGGAAAGGCTTTTAAGTGTTTTTTAAATCCTGGTGCCCTGGGCTTGAATTCAGACTCCCCTGGGATGGATTTTGCACCTTCACCTCCATTCTTAATGCCCAAATGGGCTCCTCATCTGCTTTATTTTTAAATTAATTTTGTAGCTTCAGCATTGCGCTGTGGGATGAGTTTGTGACTAAACAGTGCAGAATTTCGTGGATTCCCCCATTTTTTGGATTGTCTGGTTTTGCTCCAGTTGGTTTGCCTGAAGTCACACCCAGAAATGAAGTTAGCAGCGTGTAAGAGTTTTATAACCCCTGCATGTCTCTCCCTTGAGAGGGGAGGCCAATCTTTTAAAGTCCTCTTTAGTAAAAAAATGAACTGGACTCTGAGCTGGTCTCTTTCTCTGGTTGTTTATTCTTTTTTTATCAATAATTTCTGCACACCTGGCGTGAAGGAGAAAGGACCACAAAGAGCCCAAAAGCAAAAAGCCCCAAACACACAGACTCAAGGTCTTAAAGATAATTCACCCAATTATCACCAAGAATGTACATAACTTCTAATTGTCTGCCAATTACTAATTAAATTTCTGTTCAATTAACAATGTACTGTGACAAATTCTGACCAATCATTTAGTGACCCAAAACACTGCAGGAGATGGAGGAGATGAAGAAGGAGGAAGAAGCCTAAAAATGACAAGGATCCTCCATCTTGTCTTCATCTTACCGTTCTAATTTCCCCAAATTCTACATCTCTTACACATTCTGCTGTTATCTAATTTAAATCCCTGACAATTCTGTCTCATCCCGAAGCCTGGGAAGCCCTTTCCACGGACAAAGCTTAGGGTTTCCCGGGGGGTTTGGATCCTTTAAAACACGGCAGGGACCTTTCCCCGCGTTCCCGGTTCATCTCCCGCGGGTGCCTTTTTCCAGGTTCCCGGACTGTGACGAGCCCTATCCCCGCCTGGTGGACCTCAGCTCGGCCGGCGAGCCCACGGAGGAGGCGCCCGTGGCCGTGCAGAGGGATTACGGCTTCTGGTGCCCTCGGGAGCTGAAGGTGGAGCCGGAGCTGGGCTACTCCTTCCTGCGGGTCCGCGGCTGCTCCCCGCCCTGCCCCAACATGTACTTCCGCCGCGAGGAGCTCTCCTTCGCCCGCTACTTCATCGGCGTCATCTCCATCG
>VZTB01008845.1:15974-24407 GCA_013397245.1 Thryothorus ludovicianus
CTGAGGTCAAAGAGGGTGCAGGAGGTTGGGGTTTGGTGCCTTCAGGAGGCTGAGCTGGAGCAGAGAGCAGGAGGATAAAGCAGGGATTTATTAAAAGGCCTCACAGCACAAGAGTGCAGCCAGGCCAGACCCAAAATAAACCCCAAAATGGTCCCAGAATGGACACCTGATCACGAGGTGCCACACTTGGATAAGTTCTGCTCCATTGGCAGATCAGAAACAATTGTCCAACCACAGCTCCAGGTTATGAAGCTCCATCCTCCTGGTTTTTCCTTCTCCCTTCACTGTTGTTTTCATTCCTGGGTCTGAAAGTTGTCCTTGGTGTGGAGCTGGAGAAGGAATTGTTTTGTGTCTCTGCTCTGTGAAGAGAGCTCAGTAGCACTGAATATGAAACCTAAAGCTACCCACTAAAACAGCACAGGATATAAAAGATAAAATCTAAAACCTAAAGCATGAGTTTGGGGGAAAATGGATTCTTTGTGCGCTCCCCCTCTGTAAGGGTGAAGGTGATGGACACAGTGATGGTGGGTTTGAAGCAGTGGAATTGGAATTTGAGCCTGGGGCTGATTGCAGAGACCTTCTGGGGCTCTTTCCAAGAGTGGAGCTTTCCCTCCCTGGCTGGGCTGTGTTTGTCACAGCTGGCAGGGCTGGTCACACACAGATGTTGTGTCCTTGGGGACCGTGCCCTTCCCTTGGGAGCCTCAGGAAGGGCCCTGGGAGTCCCAGCCCAGCAACAAAAGTCTCTTGCTGGAGCAGCTGAAGGTCTGGAGGGAGCAGCCCTTGGGGCCACTCGGTGACAAAACCAAAAAATGTCAAATTATTGAGGGCGGGGGTGATTTTGAGAAGCCCAAGGCTGGAGGGGGCTGTGGCTGCCCTTTGGGGGGACTCAGAGAGGATTTATGGGGAAAATCTTCCTCAGAATGGGAATGAATCCCTGTGGGTGCTGAGCTGGGTACCAGGGGGGAATCCCCCATCATTCCTCACTCAAACCACTGCTGTTCCTATTAAAAAAAATTGTTGCCATACTCAAATTTTTGGGATAATGCCTTAGGCCGGGTGTTGCTGGGCAATCAGAAATTCCCATCAGCTGCTGGCTGATTTTTTTCCTGGAGTTTCTGGGCTCTGTGACACCTGCACGGGCTGTAAAGATTTTTTTTTTAAAACCAACCTCAACGCCAGGGCTGGATGAGTTTATTTTTGGTGGTCGGGAGTTCTGCTGAGGTGGAATTTTGGCGTTTCATCTGAGTTTTCACCAGGCTGCTTTTTGCAGTTTTTATTCATCTGCAGCAGTTTTGGGGCTTTGGTGGCCTGGAGGCTTTGTGCTCATTTAAGGGACATCTTTGCAAAACCCAGCTCGAGGCATCTCCTGAAGAAAACCAGAGCTTGCAGCTCATCAGCTTTGGGGTTTTTTTTTCAAGAAACTGAGATTTATCTGCTCGGTTTAATTGAGTTATCACAGGAACAGAAACCTCTCAGAGCTCTGACATCAAACCCTCCACTGGGTTATTCAGATGCAGTTGAAAAGAAAATATTTTAGGGATTAATCGCTTGCTTTTGGGCCAAAATTGGCAGAATGTTTTTGAAATTACACTCCTTAAACATTTTCTGCAACTTAATTTAAAGGAACTTTATTTCTTTTTTTTACAGCAAACCTCTATTTTACAGCTGCACGCAGGGGGGTATTTAAAAATTAACATTTTGGCTCTGAAGCAGTTAAAACACCAGCTGAGTCATCAAAGCTCACATTTTAATGCAATAAAATATCACTTAAAGGCTTGGTTTGGGCTCCATAATAATCCTTTTATTACCTTTTAACCCTTTCTGGGATTTTTTTTTTTTTTCTCTCAGGTTTTATTAGGGTGGGACTCTTCCCTCCCATCTGATTTTTTATGGCAGTGAAATGACTGGAAATTTCATTTTATGGAAATTTCTGGCAGTGGGTGTGTGAGTCTTCACTGCTGCAGGTTTTAATCTGTCCAAACTTGGCTGATGCTTAAAAACAGAAAAAGGGGGAAAAAAATAAAGTAAAAAATAAATAAATAAATGAAAGGGAGACATGTGGCTTTCTCTTGCTTAACTCCCAACCGTGTGCCAATCTAAAATTCGAGATAAAACCATCAAGGACTTTGGGGAGGCAAAAATTTGGAGCAAAAATCTTGTTTTAAAAGCTGGAAACCGAGGGCTGGAATAACGAAAAATGAAAAACGTGTAGGAAAAGGCTCCCTAAATCCCTGCAGAGCTTTGCCACAATGGCCCAGCAGGAGCCAAAAGAACAATAATGGTTTCATTCACATCAAATTGGGTTGAAGGACCTGCAGACCCCAGGGAGCATTAGAGGGGTTGGGTTTTATTTTGGTTTTTTTGGTTTTTTTTTCTCTTTTTTAACCCATCCCTTTGTATTTTTTTTCCCCCTCTCAAACTAAACATGTTTCTCATATTAATCCAGATTTATACTGAAATATATTCCCAAAGCTGTGGGGGGAAAAAATGATTTTATCCTTAGCTCAGCTAGTGAAATATATCCTTAAATTAGGGGGAAATTTGGAGTTTTGTGGGGAATATCCCTCAGTGACAAAACAAGAGCGTGTTTTTACAAACCTTTAATGTTTTTGAATTAATTTCCAATATTTCTGACCATCCCAAACGGAGAGCAGGAGTCCGTGGTGGATAAAAAAGGGATTTTTTTTTTTGTGTGAAGCTTCCCTGGGATTTGTGGTGTCTTGGGGGCTTTTTTCCCAGCACCAGCAAATCCGAGGTTAAAAAATCCATCATCTTTGCCATGGGAGGTGATGCCACAGAAACTCCTTCTGGAAAATTCCCTGGCAGAGGGGAAGGGGGGGTGGGAATCTGGAGCAGCTCCTGGATTCTGCACCTGCTCCACAGCCAGGCTGAGCTTTTGGGGTGAAAAAAGCAGAAATTGTGTTTATTCGGCTGCCAAAAATGAGAAATATTCCCCAAATGGGGAATGCTGAAGGTGCCTTTCTGTGGGGAATCACCCGCTGTGGTTTCTGCCCTCACCTGGGAATGGATGCTCCGGGGTTTTTGGCAGTCAGGGAGGAATAAAAAAATTTAAAAATTGATAAAAATTCCTTTGTCACAAGGGCAGGGAATGAATTTCCCAATTTCCCCTCTCCTCGTGGACAGAAGGAGTTTGTGGTGCCCTCAGTGTCCTCCGTGCTCCAAAATTTGGGAGAGAATAGGAAAGGAAATTTCTGACCCAAAACTGTCCTGACCCACCCACCTCTGTTTTTTACCCAGGCTGAAATATTTTCCTTTTTCTGGACGGGGAAACTTACTTTTGGAATTTAATTTCAGCATAGGAATATTCAAACAAGGAGTTGGATTTGACAAAAAAATCCTGCTTTTCACTCCTTGCCCTAAAAAAAGGAACAAACCCAAAATGGTTCAGAGCCTCAGGGTGGAATTTCACCTTTCCTGATAAATTTTTGGAGTTTCCTCGCTTTGTTCATCCTGCCCCAATGTTCAGCTCTTTTAATTTTCAATTTCTTCTCCCAGATGTTGATGGGAATGTGGGAATTAAATCACTTCCAGTGCAGGGTAAAATTTTTTTATTCTGCACAGGACGGCTCAGGTTGGATTTTAGGAAAATGTTCCAGTCAGGTTTTGAATTCCTGTTGCCATAAAAGCTGTGATTTCCTTTCCATCTGAGCCCAAAAAAGGGAAAAGCAGGGAAATAAAAAAAAAAAAAACAACTTTGAAGTTCATTTATCTGCTGTCCTGACAAGGAGGGTGATGGAGTTTTTATTCCCCTTGGAATTATAAAGAAAATTAAAACTGGGCCACAGTGACCTGCCCTAGTCTGTGGGAAAAGGCCTCAAAAATGGAGTGAATTTGGCTAAAAATTGAAATAAAAACTCAGTAAAGTCTGTCCCCAAAGCTGCTCGTAATGTACATTTCTCTGCTGAAAAGCAGGAGTTCAAAAGTCAGGAAAAATCCGATTTCCTGCAAAGTAAAGAAAGTTTTAGGATTAATTTATCTCAAATCCAAACCTAAACAGACTCCAAAATTTCCACGAATGCTTCAGGGCCAGACTCAGCTCTGAGCTGCTGAGAGAGGCTTCAAATTTAGATATTAAAGAGGGGAAAAAAAAAGGAAAATAAACAATTTCAAAGCCATTTGCAGCTGGAATGGGAGCCCTTGGGAAGAGGAACTGAGCAGGAGGAATTTGTGATTTCTTTCAAGAGGTCACCTTGGCTCTTACTGGGTGTTTTTATTTTTGTTTTTATTTTTGCTGCAAAATCCTGGGGATATTTTTGGAGAAAAAAGGGGCAGGAAAAGTGGCGATGGGGGAGTTGCAATCAGTCTCCTTCAAAAATCAGAATCAAAAATCAGAATCAAAAATCAGAATCAAAAATCAGAATCAAAAATCAGAATCAAAAATCAGAATAAACTCTTAAACTCTCTTTGTAAATCCTGACTTTTGAATATTTATAATCATTCCTGGCAGAAAATGAGGGAAGAGGTTTTTTGCCCATTTTTTGAGGATTCATTGGAAATTCCTGATATTTGGGAATCCCATGGAGAGATTATTTCCCTTTGCTGCTGACAGGGAGGAGTTTTTCTGCAGGAACCACGAGCACAACTCTCTCAAAAATTAATTTTCACCGAGTTCTTTGAAGCAGTTCCTGTGCTTATCTCTAAAATCTTTTCTATTTTCCTTCTGATCTCCCCTTTAAAAAAAAAAATTAAAACTGCCTTGGTGTTTTGAAGAACTTAATTATTCTGAGCTGCAAGATGATGTAATAGAGAATATCTTTTTTATCAGCAATAAAAATAGACAATCCCATTTTTTTTTTATTTTTTTTTTCCCCCTCTCCACTCTGTTTCATCCCTTGCTGTGGGATAAAATTAAATAAGATTTTACTGGAGTTTTACTCATCCCTGCCTGGCGTTGGCACAAAGGGAATAAAAGTTCACACTTGCCAGGTGATTGCTGTTAATACTGAAATTTTAACACAAATTTTAATGCATTATCTGACAACGTTGGGCTAAGGGCTTTTAATATCAGGATTAAAATAGGATTAAATCAGAATTAAAATCTAATAGGATTAAAAACACCTGCTGGAAACTTTAGCTCAGGAATTCAGCATTTTGCTCATCTCCCATTTTCACAAATGCACTTTTTGAGCTGATAATGGTTAATTCTTTATTTTACTGCACATTTTCAAGACCTTTTTAATTGTGGCACCCCTGCCCTTGGCTCAGCTGGATCTGGGATAGTGGCAGGGGGCGGAGAGGGATGAGCTTTAATTAATTTCCAAAATTAATCATTCTGTGATTCCGTGCCCCAAAATTAACTTTGCTAATTAAGAGACAAAAATCTCTTCATTTTTCAGGCTCTCCTGGCTCACTCACACCCCCAAAATTGCTTTGTTTTGCTGCTTTTTTTTAAATTCTTGCCCGCGCAACGTTTCCAACTTTGCTTCCTCCTTGGCTTTCTCCTTCCCTCTGCCGAATATCCTCGTGCTTGCTTTAAATAAAACTGGGCTGGAACAAAGGAAACACCAGAAAAAGCTGGTGAGAATTAATCCCTGACACTCAGACCCCGAGTCAGGATGGAATTTTTTCGTTTTTGTGGGGGAAAATTCAATTTTTTCCCCATTTTCCAGCCCATTTTTTTTCCATTTTCTGCGCTCCTCAGGGGTGTTGCCACTTTGTGTTTTTTTTTTTTTTCACCCGGAGTGTCTCAGCTGTTTTGCCATCTGTGGGGCTGCAAAAATTTTCTTTGTGCTTAAATTCTCAGCACCGTTCACGTGAGATAAATTGAGGGATGTCCGTAAATCCAGAATTTTCCTCTTGCCTTTATTATTCATTAATTATTGTTTAGAATTCCTCTCAGGAATTAAATCTGCCCTGAGGAGTCGCTTCTTGCTGGGTGTAATTGTTGCATCTTAAAGAGGAAAAAACCCAACCAAAACAAAGGTGGAGGTAAAACCAGATTTTCCACATTAACCACAAAGAGATGGAGCAAATCTGAATTAAGAGCTGGGTTTCATTCACAAACAAATAAAATTTAGCTCAGAACATTGCTGATCACAGAATTGTTTCCTAGCAATGGCACAGGGAATTTCTCCTGGGTTAGGTGCTTAGGGAAAAAAAAAAAAATAATATTCAAGTTGCAGCTTTGAATTCTGGTTATTAAGGAAAATTCTTTTCCTGCTGACTCTTTAATTGTGATTAAAGCAGCAAAAAAATCTGAGTGAAGTCGCTCCTTGCCCTCAGAACTGAGTGTTGCAGCACCTGAGATGGGAAATTCATCACCCAAAACCAAATTTCTCTATTGGTTTTAATAAACTAAAGGAAATTATTTTTTGTGCTTTTACTAGCGCTTCTGAAGTCACTGTGTATAATCTGAATTATTTTAAAATACCTGTGATGCTCAAAAAATAAGCAAGACCGGGATCTATTTCTCATTTTCAGTGTGAAATAAAACTGAGAAGTATCAAAAACTGATAAGAAATGTCAAAACTGATGAGAAATATCAAAATTGATGAGCTGTGTCCAAATCAGGGAAATGCTTTGGCCAACTTATGCTACTCCTTGTGTTTAAATTTTGGGAATTTTTCTTATTTTGCATTATTTTAGAGGTTTGCATTATTTTACACATTTAACATGTTAACTTTAATGAGTGAAAATTTCTGATCCTGAAGCAGTTTTTCAGAGGGGACTGAGAGAAGTTTTAAGTAGAAATAAGTCATTAATAACTCTTATATTTGAATATATCTCAGTGTGGTGTTACACTATAAAATTTTCTCAGTTGATGGAATAACCCTGACACCAAATTATTTTTCAAAGGCTCAGGGATGTGTTTTTTAGGCACTTACACAGTTAAAATAATTGGGAAAAACGGATTTGAGATGGGTTTGGCGTGGAGGGTTTGGCTTCTGAGGTGGATTTTTCCCCCAGAATTGCTGTTCCCCATGAAGATGGTAACTTTATAAACTTTTTTGACAGTGTCTTATTTATTTATTTTTAGTATTTTTTAGCTTGGGTTATCTTTGAAGCTGTTACAGCCCAAGTCTTGCAGAGTAACCACAATGGTGTCGTGGTTCGACAAAAATAATTTCCTTTACAAAAATAATTTCTTTTACAAAAATAATTTTCTTTACAAAAATAATAATTTCCTTTACGGTGACAAATCCTACTACAAAACAAATTGTGAGCGCAATCCTGAATCTCAGCGCAGTGGCAGTGATGGAAACGCTTTTGAAAGCAAGGCCGCTGGATCAGATTCCCTTTGGTCTTTTCCCATTTTCAACAAAAGGATGGGTTAATTTGAATTTCATGGCTTTTTTTCCCCCGGAGGGAAATATCAAATGTCCCCCAGAGGAGGGGGACAGGTGTCGTGTTTGGGTTTTTCCCCCTCACACTCTCCACGTGCTCGTTAATTTGTGCTTTTCGCGCCGTTTCTGTCAGGAAAAAAAGCAGCTGTGATTGATCATCCGGGGGGGCAGGGAGGGGAAAATATTCCGGAATTTGTTCTAGAAGAGTTTAAATGAGCGGCGTGCCCACAGAGCAGCGTTGGTTTTCCCTGGAGGAAGGTGGAAATTGGTGTTTTTAACCTCATTTCTGAGCCCCTGCCCGCCGCGCGTTCCGTGAGGGAACCGGAGCGTTCGCTGAGGGTTCTTGGATTCCATGAGGGGAAAATTTCTCTAATGGGTGCTGTGCGCCAGCCCAGCAGGTGAGGGGATAAAAATGGGCTGCAGAAATGCCTTTATTTCATCTGTGAGCTTTGTGTCTGACAGAGATGGCAGGGTGAGGCCTGGGTGCTCGTGGGATGTGTCGGAGCAGCTCTGAGGGCGGCGTGAGGCCCAAAACCCAAATCCTGGCCCCAAACCCAAATCNCCAAAACCCAAATCATGGCCCAAAACCCAAATCCTGGCCAAAAACCCAAATTCTGGCCAAAACCCAAATTCTGGCCAAAAACCCAAATCCTGACCCAAAACCCAAATTCTGGCCTAAAACCCAAATCCCGGCCCCCAACCCAAATTGCGGCCCACAGCCCAAACAAATAAACCCTGGCCCTCAGCCCAAATCCTGGCCCCCAACCCAAATCCTGGCCGTCAACCCAAATCCTGGCCCTCAACCCAAATCCTGACTCTCAACCCAAATCCTGACCCCCAACCCAAATCCTGGCCGTCAACCCAAATCCTGGCCCTCAACCCAAATCCTGACTCTCAACCCAAATCCTGACCCCCAACCCAAATCCTGGCCGTCAACCCAAATCCTGGCCCTCAACCCAAATCCTGACTCTCAACCCAAATCCTGACCCCCAACCCAAATCCTGGCCTAAAACCCAAATTCTGGCCTAAAACCCAAATAGTGGCCCCAACCCAAATCCTGGTCCTTAACCCAAATCCTTATCCTCAACCCAAATCCTGGCACACAGCCCAAATCCTGGTCCCCAACCCA
>VZTB01008847.1:3538-56798 GCA_013397245.1 Thryothorus ludovicianus
TTCTCCACATCGTAGCCGCCGGCGGCCAGCGCCTTCTTGAGCGCGGCGAGGGAGAGCCCCTTGCGCTCCTTGGAGGCGGACACGGCCTTGGTGATCAGCTCGGTGACGCTGGGACCCGCGGGCTTGCGGGCTTTGGAGCCGCTCGCCGCCTTCTTCGGCTTCTTGGCGCTGAGACCCGGGACGCCGGCAGGCACAGCCGCGGCCATCGGGGACCGGGGGCAGGAGCGGCGCCCCCTTCTATGGAGCCCGGCGGGCGCCGATTGGCTCCGCCCGCCCCGCCCCGCTCGGTGCCCTGCGCTCCGTCTTGCGTTTCTTTGTGTGAAATAGAATGGGCTTTTTTTCTATTTTATCTGTCACGAAATCGTCCTTTTTCTACATCTGTGAGGCAGTGGGAGCGGCTGGTTTTCGCCTATTGATGTCTTGTCGAGAAAAGACTTGGATTTGAGTAGCTAGGGAACAAGAAATCCCGAGTCCTGCCACCGAACGGACCTCGAGGACGCAAAAGTGGTTTTTTTTCTTCATAAATTAGAAATTCTCCTTTAAAGTTAACATGAGTCAAAAAACTCAGTATTAATCTTCAGAAGGTCCTTTTTACATCACATTAGAAACCAAACTATTAGAATCTCATTCTTTAAAGTGAAACTGTTTCAAAAAGCGTGGGGTAGCATGAAACTGCTGTCGCTTCTCCTACCGAGGTGTATATATATAATATATATATTATATATATATAATGAATATTCCATTTTTCCCTTTCCTTATTTTTACAAATATTATATAATCTCATTTTATATACAAGCAGTCAAGTCATTTTTATTAGGGGAAGGATGCAGAAGTATAAGAGAATAATCAAGACCTACAAGAAGATATGAATACAGCATCACCTCACAGAGTAGTAAATATACAAAGACTGTGGTTCATGGTTCACCCTCCTCCCTCAAAACCTGCTGTTTCTTGTGTGATTAGCAGCACAAAAAACTGAAGTTATGCCCCAGAGGTCATTAATCTAGTCATTGTCAAACTAATTTAAGGTACATGTAGAAGTATTTATTTCCCTTCAATGCAGACATAAAAAAGAACAGATAGGAAGGATCCTTACTGGGAGAGATTCTCCCTCCCTCTTATGCATTTACCATCACAATTACAGCCAGCTTTGCTACCTCACCTTAGAAGAGGTGGGATCAAGAACAATGGGATCTCAGTGGTATTCCAGGCTGTCGGTCTCTGCATGCACTGACAGTACGGACAGAGATCTCTGATAGAGTAACAAGACTCTGCAAGCAAATCCTGCAGAACAATTTATTTTTTGCAGGTGCTATTAATATGAGCCAGCTCAGACTGCAAGAGATCAGATCTGAAAGCCACTTATAGCACTTCCCAGACAGCACGGAAAGAATAAATTATTATAACCAATAAAAAAAATGCCTATTAGCTTGCAAAAATATATAGTAATCCAAACCAAACTTAGTGCCTGCTAGCCAACTAAAAAATTGTAAAATAGGGGTAGCTTTCCAATTATTGGAAAGCTTTTTATCCAAATACACAATTACTACATGTTCTTTTTATTTACTTCATGTCCCTTTGGTGGTATTTGGCTCTAGGCAACAAAGCTGAGTGGCCAACACAGATGACATTAAAATTCCTAGAAAGAGGACCTTACAAAGATCCAGTGTTCATCTGCTTGTATTCATATTGAGGATAATTCTTTTTGAACTCTCTCTCCTATTCCTCCCCTTCCTTATGACTTTTCCACAAACCTATGTGCACTGCATTTCACGTTACCATGACTTTCCCAAACACATAAAGCCCATCTCTATTTTGGAGATAGGAGACGTTGACAATTCTTAAAAATACAGTTGCTTGTATCCTCCAATTTTAGTCTGATTCATGTTTTCAACCCTTCTGCTGAGGCCCAGCTATAGGTATTAATTCTTAACGTTTCCTGTTGGCAGAAAAATGGTTCAGACATGATACATTTGATTTAGTCTAGGAAAAAAAAAAAAGAATAAAACTCCAAAACCTGTTCAAATTCAATGAATTTGCCTGCTCATTTTAACTTCTCATTTGCCACACACCTCAGCTCCCTGCCATACACACACAGAGGCAAGGCCAAGAATTCAGCTGCAGGTAGGATCAGGATCAGGCCCAGAGAGGGGCTCTGGCCTCAGCCCCAGCTCCAGGCATTGGATACCTCCCTGGGGCAGTGGGACCACGGCCAGGTAGGGCAATGGGGAACTTGAGACTGGCCCTATTTCTGTGTTGTGGGATAGGGACTGATGGCTGGAACGGGCTGGTGAGGAAATGCTGGGCAGGGACAGGCAGGGCTGGCGGTGCCTGAAGCAGGGACTATAAAAGCCTCTCAGAGCTGCTGGTTCAGCAGCTCTCCAGATCCAGACAACAGCACTTTTGGCCAAGTTCCATGAAGATGTTTCATTACAGTCCTAGTGGAGAGAGAAGCAGATTTCAGTTATAGCAAAACTCTACTGCCACTTGCACTTATCATTGACATTGGATGTAATCATCAGGTTTAGGAACAGGATGGCTGGGAAAAACAGCTCCTGCACCTCAGGCTGGTGATTCCCAACTCTTTTGCCATCAAACACATAAAAATGTGGAAATGTCTTGGCTGACCTTAATAGGGCCCAGAGCAGTTAATTCACCTTCTTTCAGCACCCTCACAAGGAAACGTCTCAAGAGGCTTTGGACTAAGAGCAGCCAACTTCAGTTTCCAAAATGTCCTTCTAAAATAACAGCATTTCTAAAATAACAATCACAAAACCCACAGCAGACAGTAGAAAGAGCAGTTTGTTCCACCTTTCAGCTGCTATCTGGTGAAAATCCTGAGGCACAATTTTGGTTTGGTGGCAATGTACAAGTCTCCCTACCAGCTCCTGGTGAGAACTCACATCTTTTCCCATTCTACACTGAACCACTACGACATTCACATCACTTAGGCAGTTTTATTTTCTCTGAGGCAGCTGATTTTAAACTTCTGTCTGACTGCAGCCCTTGAGGTTCACCTGCTCCCCATTGGTTCCCACCCTGGTCAAGCAGAGAACAACAACCTGCAACTCCTCCACTTTCTGCAGAGAAGCCAGGAAGATGAGCTACCACCTCTTAAAAACAAGCTCAGAACGGCTCAGAAGAGGGGGACAAGAATCCTTGAGGAAGAAGAGGTTGCCCCCTCTCCTGCCCCAGTTCTGCTGGAGGGTGGGGATTGAAGCTGATGTTCCCTGCACTTTTCCTAGAGGACGCTGGCATACAGAGCCAGCAAAGGAAAGGAGCAGTTTGGAGCAGATGTCCAGAAGCTGAAATGCTGTCCTGAGCTAAGAGCAAAAATAGCTGTTGGTACCACTGCATCTCTGGAGACTGGGGAAATGTGTGAATTTGGGCAAGCAGGCATCTTCAGAGAGGAGCTAGAGGAGGAGGAATACTTCTGGTGGGTTGTTTCACCACCTTATTTTTCAGCATATGTAAGGTCTGTTATGTAAAGTGCTTAGTTGTGGAATCTTGAATATATCCATGTCTATTGTTCCTTTTCTACTAACTCTACTGGCAACTTTGAACTGATGAACAGATTCTAAGATGTTTTTAAAAATTACCTGCAAGAAGCAATGTTCTTTCCTTACTGCTGACATCTATTCAAATGAGGATTTTTCTGTGACAGCTGTCCAAACACTTTAATGTTAATAATCTAAAAAAACAAAACAAAACAAAACATTTTGTTCCAGAAGCCTTACGAGGGAAAGATTCTTTTTGATTCTTGTTTGCTTACAGAAACCTTTTCTTTTCCAAGAAATATAAAGAGAAGGATGCAGTATGATATACCCTTAAACATGGGAAAGTCTCAACCACTGGTCTTGAAAAGGCCCAGAACAAGGTAATTTAAAATCATGACCTGATCAGTATTTAAAAAGTTGTGCCAGGTCAGAGGGTAGCTTCAGGGAGCAAACATTCATCTGAAACTGCGGCCACCTACATCCACTGTTTGTTTTGTCCAGGAGGCAATGAGCAAACCATTGGCTTCCTCCCTGCCTCTGTTTCCCTACATATCAGGTGAGAACAGGAACCTCCAAAGTTCGTTGAAAATGCTGCAGAACAGCAAGGAAGTGAATGTCTGTAGCTCCATGTGGATAATCAGAGGTCCTGGATCCAAACTGCTGTGATTTTTGGTATATCAGGAAATGCATCAGCCCACCATATGTTTCCTGAAATATGAAAGGTGGTGAAAAGTAGGTGGCCAGATTATCAATGCCTACTTGCAATATACCCTGCTACAGAGGAAAAGATTCCTACTGTGGAGCAGATTTTAGGGAAAGAGACTACTGCTTTCCAGGCTCCCTCATGACCACTCACTGTGGGAAGATCTGCCTATAGAATGGCTGAAGAAGGAAGTGGTTGGGGTGCAATGATTGGTGTGCACTAATGCTAAAGGAAGAAGGATGCTCATCTTCAGACATCACTGTAAAGAAGCACAAAGTACAGCAACATATTTGCTTTTTGACAACCAGTACAGCTCACTGACTGCACCAGGTTCAAGTAAGGGCTGACAAGAAGAGAACATACTCATCCTTTCTGCCCAGTTCCAGTTCTCCAAACCTGCAGAGCTGCTTCAAGTGTGAAAACATTTTTCGAGAGCTATACTAGCTCACTACAAAATGTTGTCATCTGATCTGAACAACCACTAGATGTCTGATGTGCTGCAAATATAAAATAATACCCAGCCTAAAGGGGAACTCTAGGATACTATAAGTGATATTAGTCAAAATCTGATCTCAGTATCAAGAATGCAATTTGTCCTTAAAGGCAGAGTTCACAAACACTCTTCTAAGCAGGTTTGTCAAATACAGAGAATTGATCTATGATGGGCATAAAGGCCATCCCAACAGCCATGTATCTCCTGCTGAATACTGAGTTAAGTATGGATGCAAGCAGTGGTACCTGTATGACAAATATTCGGGAGGTAGTGAGGGCCACACTGCATGCTCATTGCCAGATGCTCATTTCTTTTTGGATCTCAATGAGATCCATCCCTCTCGTGCAAGTGTTCTGTAGTTCAGAAGTGCTCCCGAGTCTTGCTGGTGTCAGCAGGGTCAAAAGGTACCTGAAAAACCTATGTGAGAAGGGCCTGTTATTGGATGGAGGGGACAGGCAGGGATGCACCACTGCCACACACAGTCATCCACAACAGCATCTCCTGCTCGCACTGCAGGACCACAAGGGATGGTTTAGGGGACCATCTCTGGCCCAGAGCAGTGTCTGTGGGACAGAATATTTGAACTTGGAAGATAAACCTAGCAAACCTGTGGGACATTGAACGAGGCAGGAAAGGCATAAAGAATTGCTGTCTGTAATTTGTCATGTATTATAGAGCAGGTGCCTGGAACAGATGGACAGAACGAGCTTTTGAGTATGACTCTTTCTTCTCCGGGCTCTAGAGGGAGCTTCAGAGTGTGAATAAACTGACTGCACATGAACCTCTAAAGAGGGCTGAAATTAGGTCAGATGCATCTCTATCTGAAGTCCAAGGCAACAGTTTTTAACCTTTCCTGGACTTGTTTAGGCCTCTGTGTCTCGGTCATATTTCTATTGTGCCAGATGGGAGGGTTAGTCAATGTAATGACAGTAGCTTTTGAGGTTCCTAGGCAATCTCAGCTAGAATTTGACAAAACACTCTAGATTTGGAAGACACTGCCTTCTTGAAAGTTTTACAAAAATAAGTAGATTTTGTAGGTGAGAAGAATCCAGACTCCTTTCTTTCAAGAGAAATGTTGCCTTGTGAACTCAGCAGTTAAGTAGTCCATTGGAAAAGAGACACAAGAAACCAGGTTACCTAATTTCTACTTTTTACCAGCCTAATAGGTTTCTTTGTGGTTCTGGAAATATGTGAACATTTCTCTATTTTCTATAGTCTTGGAGGGGATGGGTAGCTAGAGTTGCTCTGGTGTGGTGCTGCTGCTGCCACTGCCAAGACAGTGAATAGAGAAAAGTCCTCCAGCAGCAGTGGTCTCAGCAGAACCTGGCTACACTGAATTATGTCAGCTGTGCCACGGCCAGGGCTGGAGGCTCATGGGCTGAGTGGAGAGCTGCTCCTTGGTGCTTCAGAGTCTTGTGCCACACAGCCTGCACTGAAACATGCAATTAAAGCTGGCAAATGGCAGCTTAAGCTGGCCTGTTTAAATACATTAGTGAAATTAATTCTCCATGTCTAAATAAATACTTGATCTCTGCAAACACTGCTAACAGTGTTTTGACAAGGCAATTTAGGATGGTGTTTTTGTTACATGAATGCTTGCTCAGAAAGCAGGCACATCTTGACTAATTTTCTGCTTAAAATGGAACTAACAAGAGATGTTCTCATTCCATAGGCTTCCCTGTTCCTCCTACCCTGCTGTGCTCTTTGCAGCTTTCTTCAAACTCAACTGAAGTCCCACATCCACCAGTGACCAGAGCTCAGAGCATCCTTTCACATTCTGGAACGCCTTCAAAAAATTAGTTTGGATCTACTCATAAGGTTACTAAAAGCTGTTTTTATTCAGTTTTATTCCAATTTGCTTTTTTTGTTTTAATTTTGGCCTATTCTAGTTTCCACTGATTCTGAATTACTATCTTGCTGTGAATAGTTAAGATTTGTTTTTGATACAATTGAGAAATAAAATAAAATTTAAAAACAACAGCTTTTAGCTCCAGGGTCCAGTAGTTAAGGTTGAACATACCAAGCATAGCAGAAATCACCTGTTAAAAAGATGGTATATAAGCATAAATTTAATCAAATTTTCTCAGTTATTTGATCAAAACAATGTTAGTAAAGGAACTATATACTTGAAAATCCAGCTTCAAATGTTACACATTTGCTTTCAAATGTTACATCGCAGTAGCTGCAAACAGCTTCAGATCAAACACTACCTGCCATATATCCCTTCTGCTGAGAGACCAGGAGCATAAAGACCAGTCCTTTCTGCCAAAATCCCCTGAAAGGAACAGAGCTGAGGCAACAAAACATCCTTCCTTCCCTTTTCTTGTCACCTGCTCCCACAAAGTGCCCTCAGGCCTTTCAAGAGGATGTGACTAGATGGGAAAGGGTGGAGCAGAGGTACCATTTTTGGCCAGGGTCATTGTGAAACATCTGTGCCCATTCACCATCAAGCCCGAGTGCTTTGCAGGTCACCAACAAAGAGGCAGCAGCAGCAGAGGGGTTGGTTGGGTGAAAGTGTACAACAGGCAGCATGGTAAGGCCTCCACCAGCTTGCAGAACTGCCCAGTGAAGGTCAGACTTACTCCACACATCTGGAGATCCCTGATAGGCTGAGATTCACTCCAAGCAGGCTCCTGGAACCTACTTGGTGACCTAGCAGATGTACTTACATCTGGGCAAATGCACTAATGGCACTATGGCAGGTGCAGAGAGAAGACACTTTTCTCCCATCCAGCTCCCATTCCCACCTGCTCACCTTTGCTGGCCCCGGTCTTTCTAATTATCAGTGGGAGAGAAGACCAGCACTGTCAGCCAGAGGGATGTTTGTGGGAATGTCAGCAGGGACAAGAACAGATAGCAAAATGCTGTGGCCACTCCCTAGGAAATAATATTTCTTTTTATACATGTCTCTTTTCTAAAATCACATTGACATCTGTAGCTCCTCATGTGAACTCCATACTTTCCAGGTATGCACCTTATTATAGGGGTGGATGATGAGGAAACATTATCTTTAAATGGTGAAGGAGTGCAGGCATGATTCCTGTGAGAAACCATCCTCAGCCAACATCTCACCTTGAGTGGAGTGCAGATCTTTCAGTGGGCATGAAAGTCTGTGAGGCAATAGTCTAAGGAAAATGAATTGTCTCTTCTGCACCCTATTCAGGTCCTTACCCACAGACTGATCATTGCAAAAGCTTCTGACAATATTTTTCAGCTGAGTATATTGGAAGACAAGAACTAGGAAAAGAAAGGGAGAATCCAAAACTATGTCATCATCTTAGGCTCATTCTAGGCCCTTTTTTCCCTTTCCTTTGTTATTTCACTTTTACCAAAACTCACTGTCCTAACAAGGACATATCTGCAGGCACAAATTCTAACACAGATGCAGTTACATGAAAAAAAGTGCCCTATTCTATTTGGGAGTGTGAGAAAATAACTCTCTATCATCTGCAAACCCTTGCCAAGGCAAATGGGCTCCAATTCAAGCATACGCTTGCTAAAACAAAGGGAAGGGCTAAAGTACAGCTTCCTTCAGTGTCAAAGCTCACCTTCCTGTTAATGTGCAGTATGCACAAATTGTAACAGACCAGGACTGCATATTTAGGCATCTTCAAAATGGTGTTTTCTCTTTTCATGTCTGCGACAGGTTGAAATAACTCTTCCATGATATTTTAATACAATTGAAAACTAAGTTGCCCTTGAAATGAATAATCCTAGCCTTCTCCTCTCCCTGCTTTCTACTTCTCAGCCTAGGCCCTTTTTAAGGTCAGCTCCAGCAACTGTGTGGCTAGACATCCTACAAATTCAACAGGAAAGCCTCACCACTCAGTGACATCTTCAAGCACAGCTGCTCAAAAGAAATGTCCCCAGTACCACAGACTCTGTGCCAATAGACACGTGTCATTTTGGACTACCACTGAGTGCCACCAAAAATGTTATTTTTCCTGACTCCATCAAAAGAATCTTTCTTTGAATAAAACTGGCCCTGCTTCAGCTTGGAAGGCAGCGCCAGGAGTGGCACTGAGGCTGTTCCTCCCCAACACTTTCATCACTTCTTCTCTCTGGCCACATCTGTATAGCACAATTGCCAGGCAACAGCAGGCAGCAAAACAGGGGATCCAAATGATCCTTTCTTTCTTATTATTGATTGCTGGGCAGACACTTCAGGAAAACAAGAAGGCTGTTTCTCAACCATTGTGGTGCCTAAGGTTAAGAAACAGTAAAACCACAGGCTGATCACTCCTTTAGCATGTTTTTATGTACTAGGCAGGAGAAGGGATGGGGATTCAGAGCAATGATCTTGTGGTGAGGCTGCTTCCCTTTTATGGATTTTCCCAAAGAGCTGGGATTTTAAAAGTACACTGGCCTTGAATGGAACAGTTGGCTGGCTGATAGCTCCCCTGGCTCTAGATGTGTAGTGGAGGAAAACTGAAGTCATAAAGCGATTGGAGGCTCCAGCAGAGAGTAAAGTCAGTTGCTATTTCAGGGAAAGGAAAGGCAACTGTTCCCTGCAGGGAATGTCTGCACTATCCCAGAGCCAGGAACGGGCTGCGATTTTAAATTTTTTTTTTCACCCTACACTTCAGGAAAAGCGAATACACAATGTTCATTCACAGGGATCGTTTCCTGAACATGATGTGTGCTCACTGTCCCACAGGTCACTTTCCAGTGTGTCACATCCTTCTGCATAAGGGAGAACAGGAAATGGCAAACTCCCAGTATGAGGCAAAGCATTCCCATAGCAGCAATTGGTCTGCAGGAGCTATAAATTGGTCTCCTCCAGAAACAGATCAAAATTTTTCTTCTGGGAGAGTGGCTGGAAACTGAAGGTAAGTTTGAATCAGTAATTTTTGGAGTGTCTTTGAGTACTGTATTAGGAAAATGTGCAGGTTTTGGACTAATGCATGCCTTTATTGTTGGGGAGATTTTTCTCTAAGAGCAGGAGTTGGATTTTTTTTCCTTTGTGCTGGCATTAATCAGTATCAAAAGATTTACATCACTACAAGGCCTATGCTATATATTGAATGATTGTTCTAATAATTCAGTGAGATAGTCACTATTATTACTTGAGACAGTTCTCAGCAACTAAATCTTCAGAACAAATTGTTGGAGACTACAGAAATTGACAAATTTAATGATCATCTTATTGATCTGTTGTTAAGTTATTGGTGGGTATGCTCATTGTTCATTTCAGTGCTGCTATCCATTTAGATTAGTGTCAGTCCTTGTGCTTCCAAATTATAATAATATATAATAATATATATAATAAAAATAATAGGATACAGCCTCCAGGTGAGAGAAGCACAATGTATTAAGTGATTCAAATGACGCAATGACACCAAGTGAGACTGGGGGCATTTTCTGAAGGACATGTGGGGCATCTTAAAGGATCTGTGTGAGATGGATTAGTATAAGGCAGCAGAAGGGGGAGAGATTGCAGTGAGAACTATTTATACATACAGTTCAGTATGAAAAGAGTATTTATGGTACAAAGTTTTCTCCTTCTGAAACATGAGGATTCTGCAGAATGAAGCCCCAAGGATCCTAAATACATAGTGTAACTTTATAAGGGACCAGGCACCTCCAGTTCCCACAGTAAGGAAGACTTAGAGGTGAAAAGGTGCTTGCAGAGATGAATAGTTTTGCTCAGTTGGCTTAGTGACAGGATCTTTTTGCTACAGAGATTCCTTTTGCCTGTGAGGGCATAATGGGCTCCAAACAGTCTCTCAGCTCTACGGCTAGACCCTGCTAGGTGCAGAGGCAGCAGAGCTGTGTGCACAATGCCATGTAGTGAAGCACAAAAACTCTGCTTCCACCAGACAATCAGCTACATCCCTCCTGTCAACTCTGTGGTCTCAGGTTCCCTGTAAGCAGGGTTAAGTTGTAAAGCATTTTGCAGCCTCAGAACAACCTGAAAATGTTTATTGGAACATTTCTTTTTGCCCTCGTGGCAAAGTAAATAAACACCAAACAGTAGCACAGAAACACTGAAGATTCATCTTCTAGAAGCAAAGGCTTTCCTGCTATCTTGCCGGGGAAGTTTTCCAGAGCCAGCAGTTTTCACTTTTCTATTCACAGGCCTCTGTTTTTCCCCTGTTTCCCCACCCACAAGAGAGTACTCACTAAAAACGGGCCTGCTTTTCTGATGTGCTCTTCACCACTCTTTTAAATAAGGTTCATTGGACTCCCTGCCACTGTAACTGGATACTTATGACCACAGGTTGGACTAAGCACCACAGAACAATAGTTCCCATCTCTGTTCATACACTGACACCAGATTACAATAGGAAAAAAAAGTGCTGCAGGGCCTTGAGTTGCTGAAGCTTAAAGAAAGGATGTTCACAATACCAGCCCAAGGCATTAATAAGCTTCTCACCTCCTATATGGAAAATCCAGACATAGACCTCACTCAACAGCTTCCGGCTGTCCTCCTTTAGTAGGAAATCACCCCTAAACAAAAACTTGGGATGGTGGCTTTCGCCTCCTTGGAGTCTGACCTTTCTTGTGAATGATGTCCTCCTATATTGCAAATCCTCTGAATCCCATCAGGGAGACAACAGATTAGTTCCGGCAGCATTACTCTTCTGGACACTGAGTCACCTAATCTCAGGGGAATTTCTGTCCCCAGGGCTTGAAGAGATGTTTTGTGTCTTCACAGAGATAATGGTAACAGCACCTCTGATCCCAGTCCTTAAGATATTTTAGTCTTTGCAAGGATTAAGAAAAACATTTTATAGTTTCTCAGTCTGAAAGTTACAATGGAATAGGTAATTAAACGTACACATTTATATGGGTATGTGTGTGTACGTGAGTGTGCACGTGTATGCAGATGGAAAATCTTTCTTGTGACTGGGTGAAGCAACAAAAATTTCGCTGGATGCCATCCCTGAAATGGTGGTCCAGGATGAGGATTGTCTCATGGGTTTTTTTTTACATAAACCCCAACCCAGTTTTCTTTTTCTGGACAGAAGCTATGGAGAGGAACAGTGCTGCCTTTCTGCCAACACCAGACCCCACACTCCACTTCCACGTCGCCCTGCTGGATCAGAGACGGAGGCTGCGCGGCCAAATCGCTCACCTTCACAAGGCAGCTCGTAAACTCAGCAAGCTCCGCAAAAGGTCCCTGATTGCCAACGTCAGCGGGAGCACCCTGACCACTGCAGGAGCAGTCACAGCCATCCTGGGGCTGTCCCTGAGCCCGGCAACACTGGGAGCCTCTCTCCTGGCGTCAGCTGTGGGTCTGGGCCTGGCCACGGCTGGCGGGGCCATCAGCGTCACTTCCGACCTCTCCCTAGTGCTCTGCAATTCCCGGGAGGTGAGGAAGGTGCAGGAAATTGCAATGACTTGTCGGAAACAGATGAGGGAAATACTCGGCTGCCTGGAGTTCCTTCGCCGGGGGCAGGGTCCCGGCGACCCTACACTGCTCCAGTCAGAGAAGAGGGCATCCATCTCGCTCTACAAAGCTGTCTGCTTCATGGTCTTCTGCGGCTCCCACAGCTTCCTTGTGCCAGAATACACAAAGGAGGCCACTAAAGTAAGCCAGGCTGTGCTGAAGGCCAAAATCCAGAAGCTGGCGGAGAACCTCGAGACCTGCACCAGGGCAATGGATGAAGTCTGTGATCTTCTTGAGTCCAGAACAGAGCTTTCCTCATGTACGAGGACACTAAGCTTGTGTGCAAAAACCACTGCTGAGACCCTGAGACCGTCCAGCTGAAACTGTTTAGCCCATATTAAAACTGGGTTTGGAGACATTACCTTATTGTGTGGCCATTAGCACTGTTGTTTTACAGTTCACAGTGCTGATGCCGTGAGGCAGACGTTCTGCAGACCCGTTTCCCCAGCCATCTCCACTGCTCTGCTCCCAAAGGCAGAAAAAAGAAGTAGGTCAGGAGGCGGATGAAATATCTGATGCTGACCTAAACTAGTTTGTAAACAACTTAAGAATCTGTGTGTGGTACAAGGGCTGGTGTACCCTAAAAAAGCCAGCAGCTACCAATTTCCAGTAGAGTACAATCTCATTACCAAGGTACATCTGGAAAGGCTGTAGAAAGAAGCAGCTCCAGATATGACAGACCGTATGGATAGTTCACCATCCTGAGCTGAAATAGCAGGGCCAGAATTTATTTCTTTTGAAGAAACCTCTCCAGACTGAGAACTGTGATGTTTGTATTCTTTTTATTTACAAAGAATGATTATAAGGTTATGATACTGTATTTAAGAGCATGTATATATATATGTGTATATATATATATATGTGTGTGTTTGTGTGTGTGTGTGTTTTGGTTTTTTAAGGAGGCCTCTGTTCCAAAGGAAAGCTGTTGTTTTTTAGAGTAAAAGCAAGTCTGTAGCATGTGAGAGCAAGTTACCTGTTATTTTGCTCCGAGGGAGGGCAAATCCCTGTAGGAAAAGGAAATCATGACCTGAATGCTGATAGTTATGAAATAGGTGAAACACAGTCAAACAGTGACGATAGATCTTGGGAGCCAAAACAGAGAGAAGAAAAGCCACCCTGAGACCAGAGCCTGCCTCAGGGCATTGGTGGAAGGAAGCAGTTACATCTCCTGCATTAGGAAGGGAAGAGTAGGTTGGTGTTACTGGTCTGAGCTGGAGCCCTGCTGTGATGGGAGCACACCTAAGAGGTGGAGGTGCCACTCTCCATGGAGTCAAGCAGCCTGTGAGACCCACAGTGGATCATCTGTGAGGAGGGAGGCAGCACTCATGGAAAGCTACATGTACTCCTAGCAATGCCTCCCAGTGAAGGCTTCATATTAGAGAAATATATATATGGATACTAATACTCAGGAGGGGTAGAGAGGAGTAGGATGATTCAGTGGCAGAGCCCCTACAAAGCAGGAGCAAGAACTGAGACCCTATTTCAAGTGACTGTTCTGCTAAATATGCTCTTTGTGATTTTGAGCAATCAGTACCTCAGTTCCCTAAAATAGGGATAGTAGCACTTCCCTACCTCACAAGAATGTTTCTGGGATCATCCCACTGAGAAGTGCGCAAGTATGGTGGTGACGGGGATCATGTCAGTACGTGAAAAAGGTACAAGGAAGAGACCCTGAAACTAGCTTGAGGCAATTAAAAGAGTTAATGCAGAGGTAACTCCCTCCACAAGCATGTCCTAGTGGAAGGGAGAAACTTCCCTGAGCAGGCACAAATCCAAATGATCAGAAAAACCTACTCTGCAATTCTGTAACACTGACCAACACTCCATGTCACAAAGCTTGAATCCTTGTCCTTTTTGTCCCTTCTTTTCATGATATCAACATTTGTTTTAATATGTTGTAGGGAGAACAAAAGCTCTGGTTACCCAGCATGGGACTCAGATGCTTTTGATAACCCATGTCTGTTTGCCATTAATTAACTGCTGATTCTAATAAATGAATATGAAGCACTTTTGTGTCAGTTTCTCTCTGCACACCTGGAGATGACGTGCTGCACACCTTGTCCATCTCGTCTCATTATGCACCCCTTATGAAATAGCTGACATTATATCTGCACCAAAATTCATCTGCTGGGGATGCTCTCACCCTACCCCTGCTAAGGAAGACTGAGCTGTAACGTGTAGTACAGCTAGGAGTATATTTGTCTAAAAGCCAAGTTTAAAAGTACTGAAGTGACAATTTCTAAATCCAGTATAATCTGCAGTGTCCTGTGTTGAAAAGCACAAAAAAGGAATTCCTACTTAGAAGCTGTATATTTATTTTATCATGCATGAATGCTCCCAACAGCAGTTTAGGACAGGAGAAAACTTTCATTCAAATACATCTCTTGAGAACAGGCAATTACAAAAACTGGAATTTCACCAGAATAGAATTGCTCCACCCTGCTCCCCGCTAAAACAGCACTATATTATATGGGCAAGGAGCTCAATAAAGAATCACAAGCAGTGACTTCCTGTCACGTCCCTGACTCCATTTCCTGAGGCATCCCAGTGACCCTTAGAGGGGTTCATGTCTACGTGCTGGCCAGGCTTAACCTTTAGCATTAATGAAATACAGCAAGCTGGTGGCTCAATTTTTGAAATATGTGGTAACAATGAGCATATGCACAGGGTGTTTTGGGCTTTGTTGCTTTGGGTTTTGTTTTTTCTTTTATAATTTATCATTGCTTCTGAGCACAGTGGGATGCAGCAGTTTCATTTCTACTCCTGCTCATGAATTGTTTCAGGTTTCCTCTTCTTTCCCTGTCCCACAGAGGGTTCGTTTGTATTTCCTCTCACTTTCCTCATTGTTCTGGGAGCAGAGGAAATGCCACCCTTGGAATCCAGGGACAGAGGCTGAAGTACATCAGCATTTCCACTGAGAGCATGCCCAGACAGCCTTCCCAGAGAGAGAAGTCTGCTCAGAAATGCAGTCATGAGTTTCACTTTTGAGCCAGCTCTGCTGTCCTTTTGAAGCCCAAACATCTAACCTCAACATCTTGTACATGTTAGCCTTCTTTTTCTTAAAATAAAGGAACCTCACCTAGCTGCAAGGTTGCCCTGTTGTAATCAGCATCAGGACTACAGATTAGAGATATTACGCCCAGACCAGATGGAAACCAATGACTCAGAAACTTCCATCATGGCAATATTTTGATGCTACACTCCCTGGATGGTCATTAAATGCATATCCATTTTCACCTCTCACCAAGTACTTGCAGGCCTGAGCCACAACAGCAGCAGTCAAGAGAGCTGGGAAAGTGTTTGCTTCTGTTCTTATCCTGTACCCTCTCATTTCATGGTATGAGTTGCCACAGTTCAGTGTGTTTTGTATTTCTAGCACTTAGGAAAACAATGTGGGACAATGACAGCTGCTTTCTCTCTTCCCATCACTAGTGCTTCAAAATGTTTCATACTAACACATCCGAAGCACTTAATTTATTCTTTATATGCATTATGGATGTAAGTTCATACATATTCTTGTCTTTTTGTGCCTGGCCAGCTCATTTTGCCTGTTCTTTCACAGCTGTAGAAGGTGTGAACTGGGAACAGAATAAAGCACTGCCTAAGCCGTACAGTGCTGAGCTGCAGGCCTGAGGCTCGGCCGCTCGGGGTTACCGCCGGGCAGGCTGGCGGGCAGGGTTTCCCACACCAGTTCAGGATGCCCCTGTCCTAGATCTGCAACTCTCTCGTCCCTGGGCACCTCTCGGAGTTGAGGGAAAACCCACTCGGCTTTGCGTGGCTCTTTCTCTGGAACTACAAATCCCGTCGCGCCCCGGGGAGTACTACAGCTCCCAGAGTGCACTGCGCTGCCCCGGGCGAGGACCGGCCAAGATGGCGGCGGGAGAGGAGGAAGGGTCGGCGGCGGAGCCGGAGCAGGAGCCGGCGGCGGAGGAGCCACGGACCTTCAAGGACTTGGTGAGGCTGGGCCGGAGCCGCTTCTGCCCCCGGTGCTCGCTGCCCTGTCCCGAGGAGCAGCGTCCTGCTCTCCCCGCGCGGAGGAGGCCAGGGGAGCTCCCGGCCGGCCCGTGTGCCCGCGGGCGGACACGTGCGGCGCTCCGCGGGCAGCGGTGCCGGGCCCGGGCAGGAGCTGCGGGCACTCGGCCGCTGCCCCGCTGGAGCTCGCATTGCTGCTCCCCTCGCCGCCCCGCGGCCGGTCGCCGCTATCTTCAAGTTGTCTTAATTTGACATGGTGTTTTTTGTTTTCTATGGTCATGGGTCACCCCACGGGTGAAGAGATAGCTGTGTGGGGGGGAAGTCCCTTGTGTAAATTAGGGTAAAACCGACCATATTCTTCCTGTGACGGTAATCTAACAGATTTTGAACAAATCTGATAAAGCTACTGATGGAAGTGGGGAACTGTGAGCAGCCTGCCTTTCCAGAGAGTTGCGCTGGGAGCCTGGTGGGGTTTGTCTCTGTTAGAGACAAGTTGGCTCTGTTGCAGCACGTATTTAATTTAACTCCGTGATTTAATTTAAATCTTTTTGATGATGTCAGTTTCCCTTTTCTCTCACTAATGTCCAGGGAGTGACAGATGTCCTGTGTGAAGCTTGTGACCAGTTGGGATGGAAGGTGCCAACGAAGATCCAGATTGAGGCTATTCCAGTGGCTCTCCAAGGTGAGCAGTGTACTTGTTTGACCCTGAACTGGGGACTGCTCCTGGAGCTCTATGTGAATGAATTTTGCTGAGTGGGAAGGATCAGGGATGAGTGTGCCCCAACTTCTTCATTGTTGAGAATCTCTATCTAGAAGTAGTTTTCATATTCGTTCTGTGTCCTTCCCAGGTGGAGCTTGGAATACTAGTTTATCCTATAACACTGCCTGCAGTCACAAACTTTCAAATGGGTACAAACATTGTTCCTTGAGTGTTCAGTCCTGTCGTGCAGTTCTGACACTCCCTGTTAAATAGAGTTCTTGTTAACCATTTGAACTGCTAGTCCACATTGATCATTGTGTTTCTGAAATACTCAGGGATGCATGGGAAGCTTCCAATAGGTTTTGGACTGTGCTGCTTCTGATAGAGACCTACAGTGTGTGTATGTGTGTGACTGAAAGTGAAGATGCCTTGACTGATTTCATGGTGTGTATAATTTGATGTGCTTTAAGCAGGCAACTCTTTGAAATTAGATTTCTGAAGTGAGTAATAACCAAACTACAGTTACTTTCTGTAAGCGTTCTGGAATTACAAAAAAAATAAATGACTCAATTCAGCAGACATTTCTGCCTCTAGAAATTTATTTTTTTTTTTAAACCCCCCAAAACACTCTCAAGGAGGAAAGGAACAATATAGTGACATAATGGGAACAAACTTTCAGTCTGCTCTGTCCTAGCATTTAACTTTTGTCAGACTCTTTTACTACACATATAAGACTCTCTTTGGAAAAAAAACCAAACAACAAACACAAAGGTAGGACTGCATTCTTGAGAAATTGTTTCCAGTGTAAGGTCTATTGACAGCATCTTCTTGGCTGTATGAGCTTAGGAGGTCATAATGGGTTCTGTTGAGGAATTACACCTTGTTGCCAGCATTGTTTTGGGGCAAAAGACTTTCTGTCCTACCCTTCCTCCTGCAAACTGGTTTAGATTACTCTGTTAATCAATGGCACAATTGTGGCTTGTGAAATGTGAGTTTGGTAGTGCTGTTGTCCTGTAGTTTGTGTGACTGAAGTCTCAAACACAGCAGTCTGGTTCCTTGTAAGCCTGAAAACAGACGACATTTGGACTATATTAGTGAGATAGAGTCATTAAGCTGTAAAACTGATGTCAGATTTGAGACATAATAAAGTAAAACTTATTTTGAACTTAAGGTTGTATGAAAGCCTGTATATTAATGGTAATTTAACTAGAAAATTGACTATTGAGACTGTAATCATTGTACAAATAAAATCACAGCCTAAAAATTCTTCAGAGAGATTGTGAAATTCTTTGGTTTGGCCCTTTACTTTTATTTTTTTGCCTTCTGTGTGTCTGCCCTTTTTTTTTTATGTCCTTAGGGAATTGTGTTTTGTTGCATAGTGCTTTAAAGTCTTTCTCTGTTCTGGATATATAACATTTTTTTTCCCCCTCGCTCCTTCTCGCAGGCAGAGACGTCATTGGACTGGCAGAAACTGGCTCTGGAAAAACAGGAGCTTTTGCTTTGCCAATTCTTCAAGCACTGCTGGAAACACCTCAGCGATTATTTGCTCTTGTCCTTACACCAACAAGGGAGCTGGCCTTTCAAATCTCAGAGCAGTTTGAAGCTCTTGGATCCTCCATTGGTGTTCAAAGTAGTGAGTAGCTTTTATGGTATTGGACCAGTTTGACAGCTTGAGATTGCAAAGATAAAAATAGAAGATTTGTATGAGAGGTTGAACAAAATGTGAGAAAAGTTTATGCTGCTGGAAGACAGAGATCTGGTACCAGGTTTGAGAGAAAAAAGACCATGTGGTCTTTCCTCATGGAGTGGCCTACAGCTCTTCTGCATTCTATTTCTAAATAGTCAAAGGTGGAAGTAGAGGACAATGTTCTTAATAGTGGATTTGTGTCCAGTGAAATGGCATAGACATCCCTGCTATGGGGTGATGTAGCTTAATCTTCCTTTCAGACTGTCTGTATTCATTTTTTAGATAATCTTTCAAAAAAAAGCTTTGTGGGTATTTTTAGAATTCCATGATTTTTGCAGCCGAGTTAAACTGCAAGGAATAGATTTCAGCTCTTCAGCTGAAAAAAAAAGATATTTGTTGCCGGTAAGGAATTAATTGCATGACTTAAGGAGCCTAGGGAGGTCAGAAATGCTAAAATAAAGTAAATTCTCATAAAAATAAGTATCTTTTCATTTGTATGGGATTGCTGTGGATACAGTGGTGGGGGTTGGCTGGTGCTACACTGAGGGATTCACTGCACCTCTGTTTGTCCTGCAGCCGTTATTGTGGGTGGAATTGACACCATGTCTCAGTCTCTGGCCTTAGCCAAGAAACCACATGTTATAATTGGTAAGTTGATGTACTAGGGATGTGGAGTATAAATATTAGCAAAGTGCAGCTAACCAAAGAAAGGAGAGTATGTCCTTCATTTGCTTTTTGTCCCAAGCTCTGAGTGCTGGCTTGTTAATGTTTCTAAAGTATCCACCAGTAACTTTGTTGCTACAAGCTCATTCTAAAGCATTCCTGGTAGACCTAGAGTGCTTTTGGCTTATTTTTTCATTCTTCTCAGGTATTTAAAATGCTGGTATCATCCTTCACAGTACAGCTTGTCTACAGGTTTTTTTTGTGTCATTTCTTTTTGGGACATTCTTCAGAGAGCCTAACTCCTTTAGTCTTATTTCAAAACACTCTCTGAAGATACCCTGTGAAAGAGTTATTCCCACAAAGCAGTCTTTGCTTTTCTTGGGCAAAGAATCCCATTTCTGTAATGGACAACTTTGGATCTTTTCTTTTGCTTTCATTCTGAATTTGCTCTCATGATGCTTTTGGTAGCAACCCCTGGCCGTCTAGTTGATCATCTGGAGAACACGAAGGGTTTCAACTTACGGGCTCTGAAGTTCCTAGTGATGGATGAGGCTGACCGGATTCTTAACATGGATTTTGAGACAGAGGTAGGAATCTGCTAAAAGATGGGTTTGGAACACCAGATGAGTCCCTTTAAAATCGCTTCATACAGTCACATAGTAAACACTGAGCAGTTCTGTAGAAATTGGTAGTAAATTGTAACTGAGATTCAATAATTACTCAAAAGTCTGTGTTGGGATTAGAACATAGCAGAGTTCTGCTGACCACTGCCAAGACAGTAGGAGGCACTCTGAAATCCACTGGTGTCTCTGGAGTGCCTGATGTAGAATGTAGTTAGTGTAGGAAACAATCACAGTCACACATACACAATGTTTCCTGCAGAAACATTGCCTGATATTTGCACTGTTGTTGGACTTTTGGAGTTCACACTGCCTAACTGTCAACAAGATATCAGCCTATACCTTCCCTTTAGAAGAGAAAAAATTTGTTCCTACTGTATGTTTACACATGCATTACTCTTCATGTGGGTGGTCTTTATATTTGTGGAAGGCTTGTGTCTTGCTTGCTTGTAGTATTTAGTATTTCCATTTCTTTATTTTTTTACAGGTGGATAAGATATTAAAAGTGATTCCTCGAGATAGGAAGACATTCTTGTTTTCTGCTACCATGACCAAGAAGGTGGGAGCAGGCTAAGCTGTTTTAGTTCTCCTTCCATCAGGTTATCCTCTTGACTAGACTGTATTAATACAATTTTCTAACAAGATTTCTGTCCAACTAAATTTCATTGATCTTACCAGGTTCAAAAACTCCAGCGTGCTGCTCTGAAGAATCCTGTTAAATGTGCTGTTTCTTCCAAGTATCAGACAGTTGAAAAACTACAGCAGTACTACATTTTCATCCCCTCCAAATTCAAGGTAGTGGCACTTCTGTTTCTCTTATTGTCTTTTTCTTGATCCCACATCTGTCCAATATGTTGTCATTTTCTGAGTCCTAGACGTAGGATCCTAATGTTGCACATGTGATTATCTCTGGGGTTTTTTGAATTCTCTCTCTGTTTCTTTACAGGACAGCTACCTGGTTTATATCTTGAATGAACTGGCTGGTAACTCTTTCATGATATTCTGTAGTACATGTAACAATACTCAGAGGACTGCTCTACTGCTCCGCAACCTGGGGTTCACTGCCATTCCCCTCCATGGGCAGATGAGTCAGGTATGGGCATGACTCCACAGAATAGAGTAGGCAGGGGGCCAGGAGCATATTAACTGGAAACTAGAATGACTGTTATTCTCTCATTCCCTTTTTGTCTTTTTTCTAGAATAAACGTTTGGGCTCTCTAAACAAGTTCAAGGCAAAGGCTCGTTCTATTCTGCTGGCTACTGATGTTGCAAGCAGAGGTCTGGACATCCCACATGTAGATGTGGTGATAAACTTTGATATTCCTACTCACTCTAAGGTAAGCCTGTCTGTGTGCCAACTGAGAGCTTCTGGTCACTGGAACAGATAGACAAAGGAACAGAGACATCTTTTCTCTGTTCTGCTGGAAGCCTAATGCATGATTCTGTACATTGAAAGGTGTAGTTCATCCTCTGCTATTAAGTTGCTATCTCTGTTTGTATGGTCTCATGGCCTGGGTTGTAGAAGTGATCCTGTAAGTGAAGAGGGGATGTGAGGAATGTTCTATGTCTTTGCATTTTTGCAGAGACCGTATGTTTTGCCTTATTCCTTTAAAGGGCTTAGAAAACAGTTTAAACATATGACTAGTTTTGTGTAGTCATCTCTGCACCTGTGATCCACGTCTGCCTTCATATTTTAAACTGTGTTTTAAAAAAAGAAAAAAAAATTAAATTCTCTCATGACATTCCACAAGCATTTGGTTAAGGAAAGTGTCCTTAATATGTTTTGCCTTCATATCACAAAAGTACAGCCAAAGGAAAAGAAAGTAAGTTACCAACTCTCTGTCTTATGGAAATTATGGGATTGTCTCAGGGATGTGACTGTTTCCCAGCTTAGTTCCAGAGAGCATACCATTAACGTGCACTTCAGGAATTATTATTGTTGCTTACAATGATTAAAGATACTGTGCCTTGCAAACAGAAGAAAGCATGGTAGGTCTTTTGAAGACACTCCTTTTGTAAAAGCACAAAAGTAAGAAAAAAAGAAAAATAAACGGTAGGGGCAGCAGCTTGAATAGTGTTATTGTAGTCTTTGTGCTCTTCTCTCTCATCTGACTTATAGAACAAATCCTTTCTTACCATCCTCTCTCTGCAAATCCTGTATGGAGAAGGGAGTATTTTGATTTCCATAATGTAGTATAAAACCTGGAAAACAGCCTAAAACCATATTGACCAAAGATGTCTGATAGATCAGACTCTTCTAAGTTATTCTCTATCATCCTCTCTTTCACCATGCTTACCAAGTTAAAATCTACTTGTCAGAGAGTTTCTCAAGAAGATGCACTATGCAGAGCATTAGATACCAAGACTGAAAATGCAGGCACGGGGTCACTGAATATTAGTTTTCCAAGGAAGTGATGGTGAGTATTAACTGAAGAAGTGAGAGTGAAGTCTTGGCAAAGGTCATGTATTACAACTTCTGTCCTGCAGTCTGGAATAATTGGAGTTGGTCTTCCCGTTTAGAAAGAAAAGAATTCAAATGTCAAAACCAAAGTTATGCCTCCACTTATTCCTCTTCTCAAAATCTGGTGCTGCACACCCTTCTGAGCATTTAATCCTGGCAGTATGTTCTTGACATTCTCTTGTTCTTTCCTAAAAGAAAATATATAGGTTGATCTACCATAAGATTTGTTCTGTGTTTGGTGAACATATATTGTTGTTAATCAAGAAAATTCTTTCCAGGACTACATTCATCGTGTTGGGAGAACAGCTCGAGCTGGGAGATCTGGCAAATCTATCACCTTTGTCACACAGTAAGTGATCAAATTTAACAGACTTACTCTTTCCAGCTGTATTTCAGAGCAGAAAATATTTGACCGTATCCTGCGTGAGAATAAAATACTACTTTACATTTTGAAGTGCCAGTTGGTTTTATTTAGTTAAAGGGGAGCGAATTCAAAGCCCAGGGTGGAGAGGGAGAAAAGTCTAGATAAATTCTAGAAGCAGGCATTCATTGAGCAGAACTGTTTATAACTGGACTATACAATATATTTATATATTTTTAAAATATATAATGCAGGTTCAGTAACTGAGGGGATGTTTTATAAACATTGAAGTATTTGTCTAAAAAAAATTCTTTGCCAAGTACTTTTGAACAGAAATGAGCTGAATAAATCAGAGAAGATATGCCAAACAGCATTGTTTGGCTGCAGCTGAGATGCTTGTGAGACCATTACCATAAACTAACAGTATTTGTGGGCTGGAGTGGTGACAGCTGAGGTCTTTCAAGAGGGCTGATTCAAGCTGGTCTTGTCTTTCCTCAGGTATGATGTAGAGCTGTTCCAGCGCATTGAACACCTGATTGGCAAGAAGCTGCCAGCCTTCCCCATGCAAGAGGAAGAAGTTATGATGCTGACAGAGCGTGTGGCTGAGGCCCAGAGGTTTGCTCGAATGGTGGGTGCTGGCTTTTTGACCCTGTCCTCACTGTTGTAGTCTGAATTTCTTCAGGTATCAGAACTTGGGTTAATCTGTTGATTGCATTTTAGGAGCTGCGTGAGCAGGGAGAGAAGAAGCGATCTCGGAATGATGATGATGACACAGAAGAGGCTATTGGTGTCAGGAATAAGGTAGCAGGAGGGAAAAAGAAGAAAAGGAAAGCTTTCTAGTTTGGTATTTGAACAGACTTTTTAAAAAATTTTCTCTTTGTGGCTATCTGAGTTATCAAAAAAAGTCTATCAAGCCATCTCCAGTGGATTTTTTTTCAGAACTACATATGAAATTTGGGAGTCCCTGAGGAAAAAAAACTACTTCTTCACCAGCTACAGACTGAGCTTGGCGCGTGTTGGTACCATGGTACCAATTTCCCTTTCAGGGACACCATCAGAGACCATCACCTTTGGACCTGGAAGCAGCTGTGGTATGGCCCTGCTCATTCACTACAAAGTGCAGCGTGAGTGCAGCTTTTGCACTGCCATGGCCTGTCCCACTATCCAATCTCAAAGTTGCATCTGGAATCAGATCTGTCAGAAGAAAGAGAGGAAAAGGTTAAAAAGAAGTGACTGAGTTTTCATAGCACAGCTATGATGACCTTGCCTTGGTGAAGGGATGTGTTACATTGAGAACTCAAAATATATTTTGGTTAATATTAAAGCTACCTGGTTTTCTTTGTCTTGTCACTGACCTGTTCTGTTCACTTTGTGTATCAACTCTGCCAGAAGGTTTTCTACTTGGGTCAATCATAGCAATTCAGGTGTGACATCAATACCTTAGATTTGTCAGCTGAAGAGCGGTCCAGCACAGAGAGAACGAGTTTCAGCAGGGTGAAACTATTTACTGCCTGAAATTCCATCCAATCGCTGCTAATGATTGACGCCATCAAGGATAGGCCTGGGTTTTGGGTGGGGCTTTTGTGGCCGATTCTTGCAGTACTTCTAAGTGAACGCAAGAGGGGAATATTTACGTGGGAAAGCAGCTCACAGGCTGGGAGGTACAGAAAAACAGGTATCCTGGAAAGCACTTAGTTTCCCTAGGCAGGGAACTTTGTTACTCTTAGGCAGAGTTCCATGCCAGATAAAGCAGACTTCTGCAAGAATGAGATAAATGTACTTCACATAAAACCAGAAGGTTACTGCTAGTTGTCATTGACTAAAAATTTTCACACAGGGTATTCCTGCTGGTAGGCAGAGAAGAGTGAGAAGCTCCTGTATATATAAATTTACTGAAAACATGAAAACTTAATGCCCAATGCATAAGCTGGATTTTGTGCTATATGTAAAACAATTTTCAAAATAGTCTTTTTTAGCTCTAAATGGAAACTAGAAACTATTGCAGTAGTCAAGATGAACATAGTGGTTATTTCACACTGTCAGCATAAATCTAGTATCCACATGTGTGCTAGTCAGAATGCTTTTACACTTTCGTTAGGGGCAGCACATTTTGCAAAGAAATGCCAGAAAACCTAGGTCTGTTTATTCATGAGGAACTGAGATACTCTTTGGAGCAAAGAGTGCCAGTGTTCTCACTGTTTGTGTTGTGGCAGTTTACTTAAATCTCCCAAATATCTTCAAGTCTGATATCTCTAAAATCGTCTTGAGTCAGTGGCAGATAGTAAGTGTACAAATCTTGGTTATGTTCACTGCTAAGAGCACTTGTGTAAAGTAGAAAGAGTATTTCTCTTCCCTGGGTCTTAGCACAGAGGGGCAGGGGTGAAAGCCCATAAATGAGAACATGTTCATTCTATGGGGCCCTTTGGTAGCACTCCACACAGGTAGGAGGAAACTGCCCTAGAATGCACCAGAGAGAGAACAAAGTGAGTGATAATATGGGTGGAGATGCAAATGCTTGTTCCCCGTGGAGCAAGTGGACACTCCCTATTGTCCTGCTGACTGCTTGAACAAAAATTCTTATTCTTTAGAGGCAGGATAGAGTTGGTTCCAGTATCAGCAAAAGGAAGCTTAAATCTCTCTGAGGGCTCTGGATCCCTGGAAAACCTCTGGAGTGTTATTCCCAGCTATGTAATGGGGAGATACAGAGTCAGTCCTGAACCAATCTTGTAAAGTGATTTGAAGGGCCCTTTGGCTGCTGGAGGAGGTAGGGCAGAGCCATTCCTTTCAGAAGTAGTGATGCTTGCTTTAATAGGTTGTTGGAGTCTGTAGGATCTCGCTGTGTTCTTCCTATGGGGGAGCCTGCAACAGCAGAGGAGATGTCTTGTCCCCTGATGGAGTCAAAGATTATCCCTCTTTTACAGCAGCAAGACTATTGGTGGAGAGAAATAGAGCTGTTCCTTGTGGAAAGAGTACAAAGCCTCCTTGAGAGGAGTGACTAGACAGCTAGCCACCTCCCTTGATTTGGAATGACAAGCTCTAGAAGCACTTGGCATTAGAAAAGCAAAGGTCTCACCACACCCACATTCTCACTGGTGCCTCACCTGCCACAGGTATGTGCATTTAATTTCAACTAAAAATATCTCGACAGGTTGGAGGGGCAGGAAATATTTTTTTATTGTGACTACTCCAGGGGGGCTGAGTCAGAGGGTGTTTGTATAATTGAAGTGCAATAAGGAGTGTCCAGAGATATATTTGGGCAAAATAGGCAGCCTAAAATAAAATATCTAGCTGATCTAATGAAACATGAGGGGAAAAGAATGAAGTGAGACCTGTCTCACTCTGAATAAATGTTCAGAAAAGACCAGCACTGGTATGTGCGTGGCTGCATGCTTTTGTTCAACAACTGCTGCCAGTGTGTTTGTTCAGTCAGGAGGGCTTTTGAGGGGCAGTTCTGAAGCACACCCCTGCATGCTCTTGAGTTTCACACAGCAGGGAGCTGTGTGGAGGTTTAACTTTAGTGTGATGTAAGGTAGGATTGGGTTAACACAATTTGTCATATTTTTATGGTTGCAACTCAGGTGAAGTTTCAATGACAGCTCTGTTCTCAAAAGATGTTCAGTAAGGATGTTTGCAGTTTGAAACAATTCTGCACTTCCAAAGTCCATAATGATGTGATTATTTATATATTTGTAAAACATATTTTAAATTATGTTTTATAAGTTTGATTTTTAGTACCGCATAGGTGACTACTTGGGGCAGTAACAAATAGGAATAGAGTGTCTTTCATTTAAATGTTCTAGAGCTTACAGAGGTGGGTCAACCCTTTTGAGGGGAGAAGTAAAATTGAACATGCATGTCAGTGTGGATAACTAACTTCAAGGTAAGTGACAGTAGCTGCAAAATAGTAGCAGTCCCTGCAACCACTCAGTGGTACTGTACAGAAGCTGAACTGATCTGACCCATCTGAAAAGGATTTGGTCACGTCAGTTCCCCAGTGCCGTGCACCCCCTGCCCAGGGGCTGCAAGGGAATGGACCAGAGAGCACAGCTGGGAACCAAAGCGAGCAATTCAGGGCTCTTTTCTGTGGCAGCAGCCTGAGCCTAAGTCTTCTAAAAGTAATGAGGCACACATGAACTTGTTCAAGGACCTGACAGCCCCCCTGTCCCTCTGCCCCCAGAAGGGTAGAGAGAACTAAAGGATAGCTGAATGCCATGACTTTCTAGCAACACTACAACTTGTGCTGAGAAGAGTCTCAGTTTAGGAGGAATTCTCTGAAGTAATTGGCAATCTGGAAAGCTGTAGTTTACAAATTAGGACTGAAGTTAGTAAAAATTCACAGTTTAACCAATTACAGAAGAAGGAAAATATCCAACATACTTAAAAGCTCTTGAACATACCTAAGAAGGAATGGAATTCATTGCATGACCTGTGAAAGACACAGGCACGTACAAACCACTCTGGTGTTATATAAATGTGAAGTTGTGGTTTGCCTGCAATGACATGTAAAGAGCTTCTGTAAACTTTAAAGTGAGCAATTAATTATTGTAAATGTTGCAGAGTAAATGCTGTAAAAATCCAGCTTCGGTGCCAGATGTAGTTCATGTAGTTATTCTGAATTCTTACTCCTTTATGTACTTGGATTTTTTTGAGGGGGGGAAAAAACCCCAACAATTGTAAACATGGAGAATCAGAATATGAGCTTCTGATAGAATCCCAAGATTTGGGGTCAACTCCTGAACTTAAAAAAAAAACAAAAAAAAACCAAAAAAGGTTAAAAAATACTTTCTTTGTTTTCAGATGTCTTTTTCTCATGGTTATGAGACTGAACTGGCTAGGAAAGGTCCTTTTGAATAACATTTAAAAGGGAGAACTAAGGAAGTTTTGTTCGTCTGACACCTAAGAAATGGAAATGGTTACTTGATCTCTGGCCCAAGCATGAATACAGCCATGCCTTCAGTGCTGTATCTCTTCCTGAGGACCTTTCAGATACAGAAACTTAGGATGATGACAATAACGCTTTCTCTCTGCTTTCAAAGACCCCTGGGGCAACGGTGTTTGCCTTCCTGAGCATGGTAATGGAGCATACCTCATGTCTCATGGTAGGATGTGTGTTGGACTGTGCCAAGGTCATGCCTAGTTGTGCAATAGAAGACAGTGGCACTGTGCAGTTTTTACATATTGATATTGCAGGTCCTCAGGGAGGGGTGGATGCCTTTGGAGCTTGTTCAGGGAAACACCTACAAGCCTGAAGCTGTGTTTCCTAGAGGTTAACACAGGGTAATTTTGAATGCCCAAAGAGTAGAGAACTCTATACCTTTCCCTTCTCTTAGGAGGATACTCATCATTGCAGAAAGGTACATGCTGGTCTGTTGCCTCTCTCTACAATAATGTTAGGGATAGGACTTGTGTAAAAATCTTCTGCCTTCCTTTGGGCTTGGTGCTTGTAAAGGTGCCTAAGGAAAGGGAAATGTAACATGGGCTTCCTATGCAAAAAGTGGGAAAAGTTCTTCCTTGCATCTCACAGACATCATTGCTTTTGTCCATCGCTTCCTCTCCCCTCTTTGATATTTTCAAGGAAGGCGAGTTTTTTGGCATGTATTCCCGTTTGGACTTAAGCCCTCACTTAATCCTGCTCAAATTTTTCACTCACAAACATGCCTCTGTGTAAAGGAAAGCAAATACCAATTCTTGCTCTGCAGGTTATCTGTCTGATATAGATGGAGGACTGCATGATAAGTGTGAACTGCTTTGGATATGCAGGCTTCCAGAAAAAAAAAAGGACTCCTTTGTGTGGTTTTCACTGTACATTTGCTTCATCCCATGAACAAAGCTAAAGCATGAAAAGTATTGTCTTTGATGTAGGATAAAGTCTTTTGCACAGTAGGAGTTGGAGCCACAAAAGTGGCAATGTAAGGATCCATGGAGCAAGCCTGGGAGAGAACATATAGAGAGAGGCTCATTCAGTTTTATTTAGAGCAAGAGAAATTAAGGTACCCCAGAGTTATGCATGTAATTACATACATTACATTACTTGGTCTTCTGTCTTACCTGTAGCTCAGTTGAAGGGAATTTGTAACAGGAAATACTCAGCCTGATATGTCCTTTACAGCTTCTGTGCTTGGTGTATTATCAGCAGAGAAGTAATACTTCTTATCCTTCAGTATGTATTCAAAATGATAGATTTGCCACAAGTGAGTGATTTCCTATTTCCGCTGCTCATGTGCGTGCTTACAGGCTTGTTAAGCCTTTACCCTGGTGCCTGTCAAAGGATGTCTTTGGTCATTAAGGATTAGTCTTCTCCAAACACAATCAACAACACGAAGCAGACAGCCTAACAGACTCCTGACAGAGCAGTTTTCCATGCTTGTAGTTACAGGTTTCCAGATGCTTCTTGGAGCTCCTGCAGAGCTTTGAGCGATTTTCCATTGGATACACTCAAGGGATGTACGTATATTTTAATTTAGTCTTCCTCCACCTGCTTGTGAGAATTTCTTCAGTATTATCTAGGAGTCTTGGGGTTGCTTTCCAATTTTTCAAAAAGAGTTTAGATAAAAATGCAAACTTAATAAAAATGAAAAAAGGCTGTTCTCCCAAAAATGGATAATTAGTGAGGAATGGTTATAAAAGATCTATGGAAGAAATGTCAGAAACAGATTTTTTACTATGTTCTCTTTAAGATCAAATTTAGACATAAGCACAGGCAGATGTGAGGTCATCTGGCTGGCCTCATCTTGGATGAGTGTGTTAGAGAGCTCTTCCTTGCAGAAACCCTCCTAGTGTTTTGTGACCCTTTGGTTCTTCCAAAGTTGCCACTCAGTTATGACTTCTATATTCCAATTGTACTACTTCTATCTAGTTCAGAGCATGACTTTTTGAAGGTCTATTCTCTGTATACCAGGCTATTCCCTCCTCTTTAAACGCTGCCACCTAGTCTGTCTGATGAAGAGTGTGATTAGGGTGGAAATCCCCTCTCCATCAAGGTTGCATTAAGCTGATGGGGACTGTCACTAGTCTTGCTCTTGTACTTGCACGGACTGTTTGTAAGTATGTGACTGCCGTGGTCCTTTGGAAATCCTCTAGCAGAAAATCGCGGCTCTCTTGGATTTAGTAGAAGCAGCAAATGTAGGGGAAGACTTGAGTAGTGAAAGGGCCCTGTTAGTCTTCTGTTGATGAACTTCTTGTGCATTGGCAAGGGAGTTTGCTGGAGAGTTAGATCTAGGGCAAAATAATCAAAATTAATCAATTAAATCTTTGGTGAGTGTCTTCATCTCTTGGACATACAGCCAATAAGTCTTCCTCTTTTTCTTTTCTCCTTTTAACACAAGCAGCTCTTTGGAAAGCTAATTGCTCTGTTCTTTCTTGAAAAGGAAGGTGGAGCCCCTGAACTGGTGTGTCCTCTGACAATCAGGATAAACAGATTAAAACTTTTGAGACTCTCCTCCTTTGTAATGTTCTTCAATTACCACTACTTGAGCAAGGGCAGCCTCAGCTGGAAGTGTTCAGCTTTGTTAGCGCTTTGTTTCTCTGATCACCTGAGTTACCAGTTTATATGGAGAGCACAGAAAAAGTGCAGATGCGGATGCTTTTGTGCCTCAAATGGCTTGTGGGTTAATGTCGAAAAATATGCTGAAGTCTGTGGAAAAAACAAGAAGTTATTGACATGTGAAAATACAGGGATGAAGAGGAGGACTGATGGGTGGAGAGGCCCTCTTTTCCAGCAGGATAGTGAGTTTGCGTAAAGCTGTTATCTCCCTTGGTGGGAAAAGACCTGACAAATAGAGAACTGAAGCCAGCCACGGTTGAGTGACCTTGCTTTGAAGTGATTTCTGTGATTTGGATACTCGTTTCCTCTGTGTTCATGATGACAGGACAAATATGTAAGTTTCTGCTTGCTTTGCCAAAATAAAGCCATGAACCTTGAAACAAGAAGCTGTGAGCCTTAAAATGAATTCTCTATAGAGCTTGTAAGCTTCTGTACTGCCCTGGGTTCTGCTTCAGCTGGAAGGCTTTTCTCTGTGACTGAAGTGGGCGATGGGCTGAGCCTCGTGGCAGAAACCAGAACTGCCTGATGTACAAGGTGCTGGTACACCAGAGCAGGTGAGCCTGCCTGCTCTGCATGTCAGCACAATCCCAGAGGCAGACTTGGCATCTTTCTGCTCTCCTGAATTGTCTTGCAGGATTGCATCACTACCCACTCCGCTCCCATCATTTGATCAGATAAGGCTGACCAAGGGATTCCACTAACCTTTGGAAGCATTCAGTGATGGATATCTTGGGAGAGTGATGCCTGCAGGTGCATGAAGCTGGGGAACCACCTCTCCTGTGACTGAGGGACAGGGAATCTCCCTGCACAAGCTGGGGTAGGGAAGCCCCTCCACCCACAAGTGCCTGGGTGCAGCTACCCTCCCTGCCTTCAGGCCTTTCCACATGGACTGACTTGTTTTTTTTAGAAGCATTGGCCAAGGATTCCCTTCACATAATTAACTGACAACGATGTGCTTTGTTTCTTCAGCTGGTAGAGAACTGCTGAGTTCTGCTGAGATGCTTCCCCGGCAAGATTTCCTCTTGCTCAGCATGTCCTGGAATGTGTTGCTTCCATTATTTGGTGGGGTTTTGGGACCTCCAATCTTCTCACACCACCTTTAGCCTCTCCTACATGTTTGAATCCCTTTCTTCATCGTGAAAGTCTCATGTATGATTCCCCTTTTCTAAGCACCTTCTTTACCCTCTCCTGCAGGCTCTTCTGTCTGCTTAACTGGTCTTTGCCCAAGGTCTTTGCTTTTTTCTGTTTTGTTTCTGTTTTCCAGAGTATAGCGAAGATGTGAGCTGCCTCAGTAGTTCCCATGTAGCTCTCCCCAGCTTAATGGTAGTTTAGGAAACACTTGTGTGCCTTGAAGCCTCTTGCCAGAGGAAGCTACTACAACCCCTGTGCAGGTAGAGGTTCCTCCACTGCACACCTGCAGCATATCCCACCTCAGTTGTTAAGGGACTGGCTGGAATCTGTGTTTCCAGGTGCTCTAGAAGATACCAAACAAGTTGGTATATGATAGAAAGTAACAGAGATCCTGTTAGAATCTCTGGGCAAGTCTCTTGTTAATTAACTTTAATTTTGTTAAGTAATTAACACTGCTTGTTAGGAAAAGATGGTTTATTTATATTCAACAATTTGTTTCAACTCATTAGTTGTAGTAGTCATGTCCTTTTGGTAAGTTACAAGAAGGATGGTTAGATTTAGGGCAAAAAACAAATCAAAGTCTTTTGCTGTCCTGAAAGGCTGGTATACATCCTAATCAGTAATAGTTTCAACAGTGTCATTGTTCTGCTCAATGATTATAAATGAATAGTTAAGAAAGTCAGATTTCAATTGGCCAGCAGAGGTTTTAGTCATGCACAATCTAGATTAACCACTCCAGAGATTGGGGATTATCAACTGTTATGTAATTGAAGACTTTTTTTTTTTTACTTTGATTGGAACAGGACTGTCAACAGATGCTGCATTTGTTAAAGAAACCAGATTGTCATGTAATACATGCAGAATGTCTGTTTTGTTTGGCAGAATCATGCATGTGGATTGCTACTTTTCTTAGCCTTTGCCTCTAGTGACAGCATACTGCTGATCAGACAGGTGAATCATTAGAGGTTGGATTTAGTTCTTATTTGGGTTGTTAAGTAAAAACTGACATTGGTTTGGTCTAGTTCTGGTTCAACACAGTTTCACACCTACTGTGTGTGTTCAATTCTGACTGAGGGAAAGCTAACCTCATGTACTGTAAAATCTCATGGCAACTTGAATCCCATGTGTATCACAGCCCTGTAATTCGATAAAGCCCTTGGAGCAATAATATTGCTCAAATCCATAGCCTATGTGGGTGGGATCCCTTCATTCACATACAGCATAGGCTTTTTTTTTTTTTCAAGTTAGTTCATCCCACATAATGGGATGTGTTGTGTGCCAAGCAGAAGGTCTATGCTAAACTTTGTAGTGATTCTTTTTGTCTTTTAAAGTGTACACACAAGAGCACTGAATTTTCTGTGATCAAATAAACCTCCCCAAAGGCCCCAGGGAAGGAATAATGCCTGCTTGTTGAAATGCAGCAGCACTACCTGGTGCTCAGACCTGATGGGTCTTATCCTGGGTGAAGTCTCATCTGCAAGGTCCTATAGCTTCCAGGGATTTCTGGAAAAAGCAATATGTAGCCTTTTAAAGAGAGCTACTTGTGTGCCAGTTGATATTTCATTACCGCAAACAAATGTCTGTTACAGCAATTTGCTCATAATGAACAAGGAAGGGATTATCAGGTAATGCAAGAACTTTAGAAGAGAAGAACCTGCTGCAGAGAGGCAAATCTTCTCTTTGGCTTATCATGTACACACCAGAGGCATCCCTCATCTCTGATGCTTTCCTGGATTGCTCATACCATTAGCTGAAGCTGTGTTTCCATTTCTGAAGAGGTTAATTAGCAATTAAATCTCCACTCAACCCTTCCCTGGGGTATGCCTGTTGCTTCCCATGTCGCTTTTTTTTACCAAGCAAAACAGCCAGGGCTGCTGGGTCTGGAGAGCAATGGGGAGTCCAGGGGCTCCCATGGGAGTCTTGTCCATCACATCCAGTAGCCAGCTAAGTGGTCAGGAAAGAAGTACAGCCAGAAAGGGGCTCCTTGGGTTGGAATTACTAGTCCAAATGGTTGCACAGGCTCTCTTTTTCCTTATACTGCAAGGCAGAAGCTTTATAAACTTTCTGTGTTTCAGCTGAGTCCATTCCATCTGGCTATTTAATAATGACTGCACACTGACATTCTTCCCCCTAGCTTTGGGAAGCTCCTGGGTTGTCAAAAAATTTGGAAGAAAAATAATCAATGCCAGGGACTTGGCAATCAGTTGCATTTTTTGTCTAGTTCAGACCTTGCCTTCTCCTAGCCCTGGGCACAACATCCAGTCTGGAAGTCCCATTTAACCGTTTAATGCTCTTTTCTGATCCAATATTGCTATGTTATTGCAAACATATCAAGTTTACACTATCTTTAGTGACCATAGCAAATGTGAGATAGTAAATATTTCCACAGGTTTATCTGAAATCAGGAGAGGAGTTAAATGAAGATGTGAAGTAAGACAAGAAAACTATCCCAGCAGCAGATCAAGAGACACTTTTGAGTTCTGACAGCTGATCTGAATTGTCAGTGGAAATTTCCATCTGAACTTTCAATGGAATAATGGAATTTTGGTCAAAGGAGTGAGAAAGAATATCTATGTATAGTGGGTGTTTAAGACTATACATTTGAGGGATTATTTTTTCTTTGTGTGAATCAGAAAACCTAAAACAATAATAGTAGGAATTTTATGCACAGACTGCATTTTTCAGTTAACTTTCCCTTTGAGATTGCCACTCTTTATCATGAAAGATTTAAAGGTAGAATAATTAAATGGATTACATTAGGCCTCCACTTCAGTTCTCAAGTACTTAATCTGTCTGGCTAGGATTAAAATCTATGGTCTCAAGTGCTCCATCTTTAAAAACTGGAGCCACTGAACTAGAGATAGCATTTAAAGAGTGCACATCTTCTGGATCTGGCATCACAAAGCAAAGGAGACCTATTTCAGAGGAGTAGGTAAATATGCTACATATCCTGCAGTGAATTTTCTATGGAAAAATTTCAGTGATGCTCATGGCTTGCAATTGCCCGTTCTCTTTCTCAACCTGCCTGACTGCCACTTCCACTCCTGGCTTGTCATTGCCTCCTGTTGCTCTTCCCCCCACTAGCTACAACTGCTACCAACAGCACCCTCACACCTCGCAAGTCCTGCATTTTTATCTAGTTTTAGAAGACATTGCAGCCACAGAGGCAAAAGCGAGGCTGGGTGTGGCTGACAGCAGTGTGTGTGTGTGCTTGCACACAGGTATGTGTGTGTTTGTGGGGGTATGTACCTGCCAAAATTAGGTGGAAACTGCAGAAAGAGGCATCATTTTACAGGAGCCAACAGGAATGCTATCAGGCCTCTGAAACACACCCATGGTGCTGGTATGTCCCTTAGGGAGCTCAATGTCTCTGATGATACTTGGGAGTTGGAGATTTCATAAAGCACCCGTTGTGATTAGCAAGCAGGGTGGAAAGAAACTTGAGAGACCTCTAATACTGATGCAACAACTGTTCACTTCTGACAAATACTGCACTAAGATAATAATTTAAGAAAAGGGTTTTGGTGAGAGGAGTAAAAAACTCAAGTGCAGTCCTGGGCCTCCACTGAGGCAGGATCCAGGGATTCTTATGTGCCTGTGTTGTCCTCGAAGCTGGAAAAGCAACCCACTCGCCTCAATGCACACCATGATGGAGGAAGCAGTGGAAGGACGCCTGCATGCATAATCTTGTGCCAAGTGAAAAGAGGGTGCCCAGCAATATGCTGGCCTTTTAAATGGAGGATACTGAGCTCTGTTGCCCAGCCAGCTCCATCCTCCACCCAGGATTAGTGTCCTAAGCAATCATCTGGTCTCCCTCAGCAGTGGTGGGACCCAAGGCCATCTGTGCATGAGTTGTCCAGGCTTCCAGGGCATTCCATCTACCTGTGCCAGAGACCAAGTGTTTCTCCAGGCTCCCGGATTGCCACAGGGAGGGGAGTCCTCAGGATCTGAGTGAAAAGGCATTTTGTGCATGCTGAAAACATAGCCCTAGCCTGATAAGGCACACGTCCTGCTTTTTTCCTATCTCATCTCTGAGCATTTGCAAGGCTATAGTGGTCTTTTTGGCACACACACACTAAGCTGGAAAAGGACTTCAGCATGGACCAAGCTAGTATTCCCCTGATGGATGCTGACATCTGAGTGAGTCCTTAAATGGCCCTAGAAGATATCTGAGGAGTTTTATGGTCATCTATAATCAGGGCCAAGCAACAAACTTTATCTTGAGTGAGCAATCAAGCAGAAGTGAGCCGTTGGGTTTATAAGTCATTTATATATAATCTGGTAACTATTACTCACTGGCATTTCTGCCATGTAAGCACTGGCCTGGCACTTCTAACAGTCTCCAGCTCTAACCCACAGGAACACAAACCATCTCCCCTCAAATCACAGGGCCCCACAGATGGTAATGCTCATGGCTCCTGGGAGATGGCTTTGTGGAGTCCCCAGCTCCATCTTCCTGAGCTTTGCTGCCGAGCCCCTAGCACCCCAGCAGAAACTGCACAGAAGAGAAGCTCTTTCTCCCAAGATTGCAGCAAGACATCCTTCAGCAGGGCTAGCACCAGAGCATTGTGTGTTATCATGTTCTTTGCTTACATTTTCCTGAAGCCTGACTGAGATTCCCACTGTGGCTCTCTACATGGCTCCTCAGCAACTCTCCAGCTCTAGGAGGTGACACTGGGATTTGTGACACTCAAAGAACAAGAACTGCCTGCCCTGAGGACCTGCTCTAAACTGTAAGAAAATATTTGGGATTAATAGGTTGTGAATTCAACTACTTGACCTTATCTTACATTTTTTTCCTTATTTTTCTCCCCTGATGCTCATTTCTGTCAAGAAAAGTCATAGCATTGATTAAAGGTTAGTCTACACACACTGACCAAAACTCCTCGCTTCTTCCCAGGCCATGGTTTTGCAGTCAGTAGCAGATTTGTATTTCATAGAACCAATAAGGTTGGAAAAATTCTTCAAGATCATCAAGTCCAACCAGATGTGTCTGATTAAACATGTAAACACAACTCTATTTTTGATAATTTATCCAGGAGAGAGACTATTGAGTTTATGCCAGCTTTTATGCTGGCTGCATGGGGACACACATCTGTACTTGCATGAAGAAGCTTGTTGATAAAAAATAATCCAAAATCTGTCAATGTTTTTGTTTATTCTTTTCTGATGAAATCTAAAAGGGAGGAGTGATTTATGTTGGATCTCTGCTTTTCTTTGTGCTATTGTGCTGGTGTTTGATCCAAAAGAAGTAAAGAAGCATTTTCTGTATCATTGAGCAGGGTCATTTTTGTGTGCAGCCTGATTCCCAGGAATGCTTCTTGCACAGAAGCAGCATCCTTCAGAACCTCTTACCCAAGACACTGCTGGTGGGAGAAATCAGAACCCAGGGCAGGATGGCTACCTCAGAATCTCTATTGCCAACAGCCACCCGTGAAAGAGAGAGCCTAATCCTCTCCCAGCAAGAATCTCAGCCAGTCTTTGCAACCCCACATCCCACAATGTGGGGTGGACAAGCAGGGAAAAGGAGAAACTACTCCAGACACTGTGGGCAAGGAATGCCATAAGGAACACCATTAGTGGCAGACAAGGGTACCAAAATCAAGACTGGGACACAGGGAAATCAAAGGCTGACTCTTCCCAGAGTGCTCTGCAGAGTCTCTCTATCACATCCCACTAGCTGAAGATGCAGCCAGATATCCCCTCTCTCCTAAATCATCACCCCAGCCTTGGAGTCAGTCTTTCTGGGAGAGAGCAAATGCAGCTCCTCCTGGATCTTCCCTGGCCTGTTTTCCTTTCTAGGGGTATGTTTTTAGATCCCTTGTTTTCTGAGAGTTATTCTCCTAAAATGTCTGTTTATACACAATACCCAGTCATCCATGTCAGGGCAACTTGCTGCTTTGGGAATGCACCAGCATAAAAGCAGATGAGGTTAATGTCATAAAGGAGGGCTGGAGCATTCTTTGCTGAACTGGTAAGTGGATGGGCACAGGAAACCTCCAGGAAACTACATCTAGAGAAATGCCTCAGTTGTCATGAACAAAATGTTTATCAGCGTACCGTTGAAAAGTCCTAAAGGAGGTGATAAATCTAATTAATTTTTTAAACTTGTTCATGGCCTTAAAAGCACCAGTTTTGTTGTATGAAAAGACCCTTCCTGGTCAAAGTGATCACAATCACAGTTTCACCTGTTCTCCACTTATTTCTGCCCATTCTTGCTCCAGCTTCCACACTTGTGGAGTATGAAAGATTGCAATAACTGTCTTTGTGGGACAGGAGCAAGTCCAGGGCATGAACTCAGCACAGGTTCAGCAGGTACTGCAGGAGCTACCCCCTGCCCCTGGGTTTCCAGGTACCTGGGATTGCATGCAGAAGTGATCCTCTTTGCAGCATTGCAGAGCATCATGTTCCTAGAAGAGGACCAGGCAGTCCATTCCCATAAGCAAGGTCTTCTCACCAATTAGGAATGCTGGAGCAGTTAATTCACAGGTTTGAAAGTTTCTGTTTATAGGATATGCTAAGTAACATTGATTTCAATATTTTAATAAGTCTCCTTGTCCTTTTCTTGACCAAATCTCTCCCAGTAAATAAAAGACCTGTACCAGGAATTAGGACATTTAGGAGCCAGGAAGAGGAAGGGGCTGGCTAAAAGCTGCTCATTTACAGAAGGGAACCTCTTTGAAAGGGGGCAGCAATGATCAGAGAAAGCAAAGCATTGTTACATACCAGAAATGTTTATATTTTTGCTGAGACTGAAAATGGCTGGGAGCACAGCATGCAGTTTGGAAGAACTGAAAGATGCAGAGACAAGTAAAGGCTCTGAAGGACACCAGAATGTGTTTCTTTTGCATTTATTTTAGATAATATTTACTTTTTGGTGCAACTCTTCATTTCCAAAGGAAAATTATTCAACTCTTAGAGTCTTAGAGTTTTTGGTAATCCTTGGATTCATGCTTTCAAAGACAGAATATGAGGGATTCAGGGACAGGTCACCCAGGAGAAAGTACAGTATTATGCAAAGATCCCACATGTCCCTTTCCAGAAATTACACTCCCTCTGTTATCTTCTCTCCTGTCTGAGGAAATGGTGCCCTGAACTGGCTGGCTGAACACTCATCATCTCTGTGCCAGGCTTTTTCTAAGGGTGTCATAATGTTTGAACTGATTTAAAGATGAAGAAAATGGATGGAGCAGGATGGGGTGGAGCCTGCTGTAACGTTAGCTCTGGATGACTGTGATAAGTACTGGCAGGGGGATGTTTTTCAGGGACCAAGGCTATTCTTATGTTATTAAGCTATCTGTTGTGCACAGGTAGCTAAGCAGAAGGAATGACACAAGCCTATTCACAATGCAGCCAATATCACTGGTCAAACATAAACATGTTATTTAGACACATTCCAGAGCGCCATGCACCATCTCTCCCCAGGCATCTGCTTGCCTTATTACTTGTCTTAATAAAAGATTCTATCTCAATCCTTGCACCTCCCAGACATGCTTCCTTCCCCATGCCTGGCTGAGCTGAGGGGGCTGCAGCATCCTGCCATTTGCTGTGACACCGAAGGCAGCGGAGAAGGGCTGGCCCAGGGCACTGGGCAGCACTGGGCACTCCCACCCCACAGGAGGGAGCAGATCCAGGCAATGCCAGCAGCAAAAAGGGACAGGGAGCAGAGCTGACTCAGAGGGAGAGCCCAGCCCTCATCTTGCTGCCTGAGAACTGAGAGTTGTGGGTGCCTGTTGCCCAAGGGGGTCAGACCCTGCTGCTGTCCCTGACTCTCCTTGTCAACCAGTCACTATCCTTCCCACCACCAGCAGCCAGATTGCTTGTCCAGGGCTGCAATATGGCCAAAACAAGCAGTTTTGCTACCAACAGCCTCCCACCTAGAGGAATTTCCAACATTACCAGCATTTTGCTGCTGGATTGTGTTTAAATTATTTGGAGATTTGCTATGCAATTCAGCTGTCAAGTATAAAGATCTGTATCATTCTCTTGTCTCCATCTTTCTTGGAAAGAAATAGGTACATCTCAGGTGTGATTTGGTTTGTCATGAAGCAGATCAACTGCAACTACCCTGGAAGCACCCCTTTCTCTCCACCAAATTTAGTGGTAATCCACGACTGTCTCCAATGAAGAAATCTGCTCTGTAGACACCTAGGAGTCAACTTGATTGTCCATACACTGCTGCCTAGGGTCATTTGGGATCTTCTGTGTTATATAGCATGAACTAATGCTCCAGAAGGATTGATTCCCACAGATCTTCTATCTTAGATGCCATCCCTAAGCTGTTCACCGAGTAACAGGTAACAGAGCTACAGCATCTTCATTTATCTACTCATCTATGCTGGTGTACCAGAATTAAGTCCTTACAGTGGACCAGGTACCTACAAATAAGTTGGGCATCTCAACTCTGAAATGGCCAGGGAGATTGAGCACTCAATCTATCTGCTCTTACAAGGATGATCTGAGATGCCTAAGGGGATCCAAAATATCTGCACAGATCTGATAGAGAAGGTATGGGAAATTCATGTGCTCCTGCAGTGGCCACTGGAAGTTGAGCAGGAGACACTGGGGCATCTCCAATCACACTATCCTGGTGTGCAAACAGCTAAAGTGAGGCTCCAGGCAGCCCAGGCAACCACACCTGGGAGCATTTCAGTGTACACAGAAATAGGCACCTGCATCCAATCAGCTGGGACAGTCCTTCTGACCTCATGGCTGTTTGGGAGCCAAGACACTCAGTTCACATTTAGGTAATAACCATCGGACATCTAAATGTAGGTGCCTCTATCTGCAGGTTACATCCTGTCCCGAAAGCGACGTAACAGCCATCTCACCTTTCTGGTGTGATCACTGTGCCATTTGTACTCGCACATGTAGACCAGTGGTGCCTCTCCACCCTCCTTGGCACAGCATTAGAGCCTTAGACACCATGTCTCACACTACCGTGAGTCAGCAGCCCTCAGGCTCCTAAATCTCCTGGGATTGTTTTATAAATGGAGCCCCATTAGCCTTCTGAAAGTACGGGTTATGTTTGATGACTGACTCTCATGGATTTCTCAGGCATTCTGAAAAATGTCTGTGTTACTCTTTTCTTCTTTTTTTCCCCGATATAATTTGACACGGGCTACTCCATGGGGTTTTTTTTTGTGCCTGTGTAAATGTAGGAAAGTAGCTGACAGCCCTTAATGTGCTCTGACAAGATTCAAATAGGCTGGTAGTGACCAGTGACCATTGAAAGCTTCCTGGGGTGCTTTCCTAAGACAAATTGGGTCCCACTGAGATGGTGCTAAGCTCTTCTCCATCATCACTTATTTTCTCTTCTCATTTTTTATAACTGCCTCCTTCTTGGCTGGCTCACTAAGCCCAGGACCTGCTTTAAAGTTTAGATTAATTTCATGGAGAGAAACCTGGTATATCCTTTCCTAAGAAGGATTTTACACTGAAATAAAAGTAGGAAGGACATGAAGAACTGCCTTAAAGCTCAGCATGGCCCACCCCACAGTGACTGCACTGAATGTTACCTTTCACTCGATGAGCCACTCGTCCCTGCATGTCCTCATGTACTTCTGTGGGGTGTGGAAGAGAGGACTCTCATATGAGTTTTGTGTCAATCTCCACATGCAAGATTCAAAAAGGATCAGCACCCAGAAATAAGCCAGAAGCCCTTAAACAAACAAAATTAACAAACAGATGAGACACCTGTGGGCACTTAGACCTCAGCACAGGCTCTCGCCCCGCCCCTGGTTTTGGGAAGGAGCATAAACTTTGTGAGGTGAGGGGAATTTTTAGTTTTGGGGATGTGTGTAGGGACTGAGTGCTTCATGTGGATAGGCCTTGATGTCAATTCCTTAATCAGGATAAAGAAATACTCCCAGTGAGTAATATTTAAAATAACAAATAAAGTCATGAACACATTTGATATACTCGAGGATTTAGATGGAGTTGTGCTGATAGGTGTGTCAGGCCAGAAGCATAAAATGTAGAGCAAGGGGGAATTTGTCATTGCCTTTGTTCATTAACCATTTGGGCCGGCAATTTGGACAAAGTGACTCAGCGCTGGCGAGCAGGCAGAACGGAGCCTTCAGAAAGCAAGGCTGCTCTGGGCGAGACACAAGGAAAGCCAAGCTGCCCTTTTCGGGACAGAGGCCGGTGCCTCTCGCTGTGGGACGGAAGGGACAAGCAGAGCAGACGTGTCCCCACACACAGACGCAGCACCCATTGAGAGCCCCGAGGAAACAAAGCACGTCTGGATCCAGGCTTGCCACTCTCCCTCTGGGCACTGCGGCCCGTTCACATCGCCTCCCCATCGCCTACTTTGCAAGCAGTCTATCTGGCGAGAAAGCAGGCAAAGAGACAAAAGCCTTGGAGCAGGGAGGGGACGCAGTGCTATTCACAGTCGCGGTCCCCACCCACGGGTGCCAGGAGTCAGACAGGGGAGCACCTTATCAGGTGCCCGGCTGGGCAGCTCAGCGCTGTCCCAGGGCTCCATCTCCACCCCGCCGCAGGGGTGAGTGCCCCGCTGACGTCAGGAGGCCTTACTTCATTTCCTGGCACTGGGGCCGAATTTTCACGGCCGTGTCCTGTGGGAGACGAGAGGCGGTGGAACTGGAATAGGCGTGCTCAGCCCCACCTCCTGAGCCCTCCAGCTGTTAAAGCTCCCAAGAAGGGAGCGCGGAGCTGCTGCTCGGCCGCGGTTGCAGGAGCGGAGGTGCGCGGGTACTGGTGCGCTGGAAAAGTGCCTCTCCTAGACGGAGCCTCCCTGCTGCCTTCACCAGGCAGGACCCAGAAAGGTAACTCAAGGCAGTGTTTTGCGGGATCCAGGGTGGGCCTGCCCTCTGCAGCTGGGTTGGACGGTGTGCGGGTGGGAGAGCAGGGGCATGGCGTGCCACAGGGATTGAGTGTGCCTCCCGTCCTTGACTCTGAGGTGAGACTGCCAGCTGGAGCTGGGGAGACGCTCCCGGGAAGCTATTTGATGTTTGTGGCTGAATGGCTGTATGTTATGTACAAATATCAATGGGAAAGGAGGGTCAAGGTAGAGGGAGAAGACTCCTCGCTCAAGCGAGGAGCCATGATTTGGGGTGTGCTGTATAAGCTACCACAGCACAGGCTCCCTTGCACAGGCTGTAATCCCCCTTGGAATTCCTAGACGCTGCTGTAGGTGCTGGATGAACAGACTCCGTTTATGGGGAGCAACACTCACCCAGGCGACAGGGTAGAGGCTCTTCAAGCCTCATCATGCCTCATAGGACATCTACACTGGCAAAAAAGAGGAGGAGGTAAAAATGGTTGCAAGCGGCCCAGTTCTCCAAGCCGGGAAGGTTATTTCCATCCCATTTGTTCCACTGACTGTGGCAAGCACCACTTGCAGTCAGCACCAGTCAGGACCCAAAGCTGTGGGTGTACTCCGTGCTATCCTGAGGTCCCTCACACTGGTTCTCTGGGCTCTCCACGTGCCGTGCACCAGTCAGAATCTGCCAGAGCTGTGAGCAGATAAGCTAATCTAATCAACAGCAAGTGTCCGTGGATAAAATTTTAGAATTTTCTCTCTAGATTTTCAGAAAGGTTTGTTATTTATTACTCACAATTGTCCAGATAACCCAGCTATCTGTGCAAGAGATCATAAATCTCCAAAATTTTGTGTACATTGATTGTGAAAACTCCTTCATGTGTTATCCACTTATTCCATTCTCTCCACGGGAGTCCAAAGTTCCTGCATCTTTGAATAATTTGCATTTTGTTGTAGCCAGTCTTTTGAAGAGCTGCACATCTTTAACATAGTGAGATTAGAAGCTGGAAAAATATTTCCCCAATTCAGTTATAAGCAGTTCCATTGAAGCATATGTGGGGCTGAGAATGACTCAATAATAGTTTCACCCTTTGTTCATCCCTTGGTTAGATCAACTGCCATTTAATATAAACACAATCTGCACTCACTAAAATGTGCTGGAAGGGTTTGACAACCAACTTCCTAAGTGCAGTATGTTGTTCTGGAGCAGGAAAATCAAGGCAAATGGCATAGTGAGCACTAAAGTCTAAGTTTTGCAAGGTTAATCTTTTCTTTGTCTATTAGAAAGCCCCTAGTTAAACTCCCTCGGTGGGTGCCTGCATAATGGGCCATGATGTGCCAAAGGCCCCTGTGCTGTGGTTTCTGCATGTGCTTCAAGCTCCAAAAAATGTAGGGAACTTAATTCCCCTAAACAGCCCACTTAAGCTCTCTAATCCCTTGGGAGACAGGCTTGCTCAGACAGCACTGAAATCCATATGATGAGACAGCAGGAATGTGTTACAGACCTTGGCATCATTGGCTTGTGGCCTCCTCACACAATAACTTAGTGGTTACTTCTCACGCAATGAACAGCATTGGCTCTGACATGTCAGGCCTCTAGTCAGTGCAAGGCAGCACCTTGGGAAGGAGACTGAGGGCTTTGAGACACTCCTTATTGCTACACTGCCGTGAAGAAGAGGAGATGTGAGTTTAGGGCCAGTGGTTTGTGCCCTGCATTTGCTGTTGAATTTGGAGTGTGAAGGGCTATGCTGGAGGCATCCGGGTTAGTTATCTGCAAGGTAAAAAGTGCTAAAGCTTCCCCTTCATTCATAACAGCAAACCAAAGCCAAAAGTGCCTCAGAGAATGTAAAAGAGGGAAAATGAATGTAAAAGAGAACAATGAGCTTCCTGACCTGAATCTCCGTGATACAAGGTACTGATGTTGTTTGAACTTGTCAGAAGAGCATAAACTGTGTTATGACTAACAGCTGCTCTTGTGTCAGAAGTGACAAGGCAGCTCAGCCTCTGCACTGCAGGGCACCAAGCAAGTGCCTGCTGCAGCACCTCACCTCCCTGCTCCCCACACTCCTAAAACATGGCGCAACATCAGGCACAGTGCAGAGGACATGCAAGGTGAATTACCTCCTCCTGAAGGGCTTGGCTTGCCCTTGATGGAGAATCAATGCCAAACTATGAGGTGACTGCTCCCATTGCCTCATGTCCTTAGCACTGTGGTGTCCTTGCCCAGCAAGGTGGGGATGGAGGTCTGTCCTGCCTCACCTTCCCCACTGTTGACAGTACCCAGATGGTTGACAGCCTGTGCTTTCTCTTTTTCTACAGCTTTGGAGAAGTTATTCAAGGAGGCAAGAGGATGACAATGTCATCTCCCCCAGGTTGTGGCAATATTGGTGCTGACTACCACCTGCTCTGTGACACAGAGAAGGCCTGGGGGATTGTCCTGGAGTCGCTGGCTGCAGCAGGCATCCTCATCACCATTTTCCTCATCTGCTCGCTCTTCTTCCTCATCTGCAAAGTCCAAGACAACAGCAAGCGGCACATGATCTCTGTCAATTTTTTCTTTCTTTTAGGCACACTTGGTGTTTTTGGTCTCACTTTTGCCTTCATCATTAAACTCAATGACAGGACTCGTCCCACCCGTTTCTTCCTATTTGGAATCATCTTTGCTCTCTGCTTTTCGTGCCTCCTCACCCATGCCTGCAACCTCAACAAACTAGTGAGAGGAAGAAAGCCCTTCTCCTGGCAGGTGCTGCTGCTCTTCATTGTTTCCTTTACCCTGGTACAAGTTGTGATCAGCATTGAGTACTTAGTCACCATGCTAGTAAACCAGAGAGAAGAATTCCTGAGTATGTCTCGGGAGAATACCAACAAGGACTTTGTCATGCTTCTGATCTACGTGCTCTTCCTGATGGCTCTGACCTTCTTGGTTTCCATGTTCACATTCTGTGGGTCGTATAAAAGCTGGAAGAGGCATGGGGCACACATCTTTGTCACTGTTCTGTTCTCCATTGCCATTTGGGTAGTGTGGATCACTATGCTCATAAAAGGCAACAAAGCTTTAGACAAAGAAATGTGGGATGATCCTGTTGTGGCCATTGCTCTGGTGTCCAATGGCTGGATTTTCCTGATAATGTATATCGTCCCCGAAATTTGTTTCCTCACTGCTCCTCTGAAGCTAGAGGACTACCCTCCAGAAAATGACTTCTGCCAACCCAAGTTCATAAAGCAGGCAACTGGAGTGGACAACCGTGCCTACACCCAAGATGAAATTGTGCAAGGTATGGTGAAGTGAATGACTCCACTGTCTCCCCCAGCCCTAAGCATTCAAACATTGCTCATGACCTAAAAGAGGCGGGAGAGCTACAAGAAAAGATTTGAAGAGGATAGATAAATTAGAGGCTAGGAAAAAGTTTCAGACTGATGAAACTTTGGAAATGCACATGAAAATTAACCTCCAGACATGAGGGAAATGAGTGAGGAACAATGCAAAAGCTGTAGGAGAAGTGACTGAGTAGGAGACTTGATGCATGTCAGGGCTGAAATATAACCCTTTATGACCCTGCTATGTCTGGAAAGTCCATGTTAAAAATCAGGAGGGTTTTTTTGTCTCTTAGTTATGTATCAGCTCTTCAGGCCTATCCAGGTTATATGTTGGAAATTATTTATTCCAGTTCTGATCAGGTTCCCATATCCATGTAAGCATGAATCCATCATCCAAAATGGACGCAAGGAGGTCTTTCTTTTCTGTATGAGTCTTATGTCTACCTGGACAAAGCATAATGCTCTATCATAATGCTCTTATGGGTAGGAGATGTGATTCCTCTGGCTGTGAATTTGCTACTGGTATCACGTTCATCACCTGGAGTCAGATCCCCAGGTTTGTGAAAGAATAGCCAAGAAAGGCTGTGCTCTCCCGGGAAATACCATGAAGGGGGTCTCGTGCATACAGGTGGGAGGGATTTGGCTGGTGCTGGTGGCAGTAATTGTGAGGCAACAAGATGTGTCTAAACTCCAAGGCCACCTGTGTCCTGTTATTTGCAATACCATTCATTCCTGCTTTCAGAAGGAAATATTTAATGTCCTCCACATATAGATTTTAGCCCATTCCTGCCTGCACATTGGACAGTTAGACCAGTCTAAAAGCAGCTGCTCATGTAGCCACAGACCCTCTGAGTCTCCCTTGATGTGGTATTTCCAAGCTACTGTGTAATGCTGATGCACTAACTTTCCCCTTGTTTTGTCTTGTGACACAGGAAACCTCAACTACTCCCCGTACGCTTCTGACTTCCAGATGAAGGTAAGTTCATGCCACCATCACCCATTTCACCACATGCAGGCTATAGGCTACTGTTCAGGTGCTGAAAGGAAGGGAAGTAGAAGAGGCAAAGACAGGTGGACCTAGAGCAGGCTCTGTGAAGGCAGGCCTGTGCTTTGCATGGAGCCAAGGGATCCTATGACATGTTCCTGGAGGTACCTATGGCTGGGAGGAAAGAAAGAGCTATGACATGTCCAGGGATGTGGGAAGGAAAGAGGGGCTCAAGGTAAAGAGGTTGTGGTTTTCAATACTTGGGGTTTTGGTACAACATGAGAAGTCCTCTCTTGGAACACAGTTCCTCCAGTAGACTCTTTCCAGTGCTCTTTCCTCAGGACAGCATGCTTTTTTCCTCAGCCCATGCTCTGAGTGTATTCCCACCAGCAGACATGAAGTTGCACTGCAGATCCAGAGCAGGCAGTCTGCACATCCACCTGTCCATTCCCCAATCTTCCTTCAGACCACAGCCTAGTCAGGTCTAGTAGCTCACATCATGTTCCCACATGCCCTCTGGTGACATGTCTCCATCACTCATTTGTTCTGCCAGGATCCTCTTCTACAGCCTTATTAGTCACATTCTCGGGAAACCTTCAGCTCTGTTTCTCCCTCCCTCCCTCCCTCCCTTCCTTTGTTTTCTTTATAAGCCTTGTTTTATTTCTTCTGTCCAGTTTTCAAAGGTAAAGGCTTCTGTGCTTCTTTTTCAGGCCATTGAACCCCAGAGTGATTTCTCCATCCCTCGCCCCAAGGCCCGGACAAGCCCATACCATGACTACACTGGTGGGAAAAGCCCCATGTAGCAGCTCCACAGTGGGCAGAGACTAAGTGCCCCTCAGCAGAGGCACAGGGAATGGGCCACATGGTGACAAGTGAGATGATCCTGCAGAAGAGTCAACCCACACCAGCAAAAAAGAAGAGGGAACCTCTTTCCCACACACGGGCACCTTTGCATGTCCCTGTTATTTTTCAAACATAGCTTTCAGACACAGCCCTGGTCATCCTCTCCCTGCTCACTCTGTCTCCATGGAATGCAACTTCTCTCTTCTGACAGAAGAGCATCCTGGCCTATTTTCAGCAGGAGTGCTAGAGAAGCAGGAAGATCACCAGCTGGGTCTGTGACTGGCTTTGGCCCAGACAGGATCTGCTTTAATCAGCTCATGGGGGCGCCTGCACCCCTCATGTGATGGGAGAAGAGGAAGAAGTGTCAGCCCTACACATTCCTTCCTCCTGCCCACTCACGAAGACATCTCAGGTACTACTGAGGTCTTTATCTATCCACTGTTACTTTTGTGCCCACTCCCAGCCCTGCCTGGCTGTCCTCCAGAGATTAGTGGAGAAGAGACAGAGAGAGAGAAAGAGCATTCCTTTTTCATCTTCATATGTGCTTCCAGCACCTTCCTCATCATCTAGGGACCATGCTGGAGATGGGGAAGAAAACTTAAAGACATGAAGCCATCTACACCAATTTTCCCTGATACATGTTCCAATTCATACTCTAACAGCTTCCTTTCCAGCTCTGGCTCCTACCCATGTGCCCCAGCTGAGCTCCCCAAGATGCCTGCCCCCCTGCAAACTCTCCCTCCCCACCCCAGCCACTCCAGGCTGTGGATCCTCAAAGACAAAGCCTCTTCCATGTGGCTCCTTGCAATACCCTGGTGGGATATAATCCTGTGAACCCTGTATCTTGACCTCCTCTTGAGTGTGTCTGTGGCATTAACACAAACATTTCCCAAGCAGCCAGGTTACAGAGGGCAGACACCCTTCTTGGCAGGCACGAGTGAGCAAAAGCGTGTGTGTGTGTGTGGTGTGTGGACTGCACCCTGGTGATGAGCAATGAGCCTGCAGAGTTGAATCATTCTGTAACCTGCTTTGCATTTGATAAATAGCTTTCCTTGGTATTTCATATATAACTACAGAGAGCTCTCCAGGTGGGTGTGTGTGGTACGCTGGCGTCTGACACAGCTGTATATTTATTTAGCACTTTGTATATGGACTGTTTAATTAATAAAAACCCAAACAGCCTGACTAAGAGAAATTGGTGTTCTTACTTGGGAATGTGATTACTGTAATGGCTGGTGGGGTGACAGCAGTAGCTGTCCATGGGTTGGAGTGGGCCACCTGGGAGGCTGCACATAAAGAAAAATGGCAGAGACATGCTGCTTTGAAGCTGTCACTGTGGACAAAAGATCAGCTTCTTGAGGGTGCAGAAGAAGGGTTAATAGCTTCTCCATGCTACTTTTCTTGAATAAAGTAGATTCAATGTTAGGAGTGCTTAAGAAATGGGGAAATATAAATCCAAGCCACAGCAAGCAAATGCCAGAGGAAAGATGTGAACTTTTCACCACTGCATGTGTCTGTATCTGCTGTGTCAATACTCCTGTATTTATTTGCTTGTCCGTTGTTGGGCACTTGCATGATCAAGAACAGGAAAAGAGCTTGTAGGTATGTTACTCATTTTGTAAAAAGATGTCTTTCTGATGTTCTGAATACATGCAATATTTTTATTTGAAAGTAGAAACAATATCAAAGCAAAATCATACCAGTGAAGATGATTATGCTACTAAGTTTTAAACTCCTGATAGTATGAGGCTATAATTTTCCTTTTTACAGGATATTCTCCCATGAGAGTCTATATGGTGTGTTATGCCACCACAAACCCCTATGCCCTTGGCAAGTAAATCCTTTCTTCAGGCACACTGCAGTCTAGAATCAGGCAGCCTGGGTCTTCCCCACTCTACCTATCAGCACTGAAGGGCAACACAATGACATCTGAGGCTTCTGAATCCCCTGGCATGAGAAAGATGCCTCCTGAGGATTGATTTTGAAATTTATCTCAGATAACATGCCTTTTTCTAGTAAATTTGATGTGGAAATGATGCTAACCATCCCTCCTCTTCTCTCTTCCACCTACGCAGTCCACAAGTATAACAGAGAGGATGAGGGAGAAAAATCAAGGATGCTAATGAAACATTGGAGAGCAGGCTGGGAAAAGGGTTTGTGAAGCCAGGATGCAACTTGTTGGCTTGCAGACTGAAGGTAGGAGGGATATGCTTGAAACAGTACCTGACTTTCAAGAAATTAGCTTTTCAAGCAGATGTGGTGTCATTGATAACTAAGTATGTCCCAGAAGGATTCAAATATGTGTTGAAATAGAGCCAGCTCCTCTTCTTCAGTGGAGTTTGGTGGGCAAAGGAACAGGCTAACAGGAGAAACAGGAGTGAAGTGTGCTGTTACCATGTGTTCTCCATATCCCAGACGCTTACCAACTCCTTCACTGACTGCCACAGACCAGAAAGTGCCTCCCAATGTGCCTTGGCCCCACAGGTGGCAGAACTAGAAGGGATGAGAGACATCATATGCACTCCCATTGATTCAGGGCATGTGATTTTCTGGATTATTTGGTTGTTACTGTGTGTACTGTTTGGCAGAGAATGAAAATCTCCTTCTATGGATTTGGAGTGCCTTTTAGAATAATTTTTTTAAACCTCTGTAATGACACAAATACTAATCTTCCCAGAGTTATTTTGCACTTGTTTGACACTAAGGCAGCTTTGTGTGAGAGCTCTTTTAAATGCCAAAATAAATATGTGTTTCTGTGGAACTTGGCACTGCTGGGTAAGGGGTGCTGCTGTGCTGCAGGCTTCTCACACCTCAGGAGAGACTTTTGGAAAAGCAGCAGTTTCCTCTCCTTATGATTGAGCTTAAACCATATCAGCTGGCCACTGAGTCACACATACATGTCCCAGGGAAATCTTAAACTGGTGGGGCCAGACAGGCTACACCCAAAAGGAACAACTGAGTTGAGGAGGCGGGATCCTTGTGCTGTTTTCTCTGAAAACCTGCTCACTGGAAGCCCTGTAAACCCAGTAAGGCTCATCCCTGCCCTCTCTCCTGCTCAGGGCTGCCTTGGTGGTGGTGGTTGCAGGTGCTCTGCCTTCAGGGCCCTCTGGTTTCCAGTCTCTCCTCTCCCTGTTCAGGGAGACCAGAGAGCCAGAAATGTACACACCAGAGAAGGGTTGGCACAGAGCACACCTGGATTATGAAAGCAGCCAGGATTATCAGTAGGCAGGATAAACTGCTGAACTTCAGGTCAGGGGTGTCATGGGAAAAGAGCAGAGAAGGACAAAAACACTGTTCAGTCCCAGGACCTTCAGGGTCACCATCCCATGGCCCTGCCAGGGCTGTAGGGCTCCATGTGCTTGGCCAGGAGTGAACATGGAGGGTGTAATAAATCCTTGGGGCACAGACACAGGTCAGTGGTGACACAGCTTGGAATGGGGAGGAACCTTGCTGGGGTCACCTCCCAAATGCTCCCTGCCCCTTCTGGCAGCTGGTAGCAGTGCCACCCTCCCTAAATAAGATTTTTTTGAGAGGGATTCACTCTCTTCCTACAAGTCTTGTAGCCCTTGCTACACAGGGGTCATGAGTCCCTCTTCCTCAGCTGGGGCCACTTTCTCCAGGCTCACAGGTGGTCATTTTAATCAGATCTGCTCCCCAAGGAACAGAATCACAGGGCCACAGCTTGGATGTGGCAACATTTGGTCCAAGTGCACATGGTGCTCCTTTGCCAAAGGTGATTGACTGACTGTCTCACAGCAGGGCTGACAGTACAGGTGGCAGGCATGTCCAGTGCCCAACTACAGCTATCACCTTTTCCCATACAAACCTTACACTGTAGGCTTGAGTGTGTCTCAGCACTGGACCAGAACCAGAGGTAGCTGAAGAGGAGAAAAGCCTCTCATTTTCCTGGCCCTGACAGAGGCAAAGTGAACAGCTGGGAGCAGCCTCCTTCAACCATCCCTGGCAGCTGCACTACAGCCTGTGAGCAGAACCTAGAGGGCAACAGCACTCAGGAGGAAGAGACAGCATTCAGCTTGCCCTACATTTTCACTTGCACACACACATGCACACTCACCAGAGAGGGACTGATTTTGCAGCTTCTTAAAGACAAACATGAAATCTAAAAGTTGCCAATGTGAAAGTCACGTGTGAGTAATATCTGAGATGCCTCTTGCTTTATTCTGCTCCCTTTGAAGTGTAAGCTCACAGATGCAGAGAGCTGGTTGTTCTGAGAAGCCACATAGTCTTACTTGTTTCCAGCTCTTTCCAACATTTTAGTAGGTTTAGCAGTACTACAGAGTTACTCAAAGGTTTTGGTCAGATGGGACTTCTGGAGAGGTCCAGTCCAGCTTCTGCCCTGAACATCTCAAAGACCAGTTTGAAGTAAGCTTTGAATCTCTCCAAAGGTAGAGATCATGCAGCTTTTTGGGGTCCCTATGCTGGTGTCTGGCTGCTCTCATTGGGATTTTTTTTAAACCTGTGTCTAATCAGAATTTCCCTTCTTGCAATTTCTCTGTCATCCTTCGACCTTTCACTGTGCATCTCTGGGAGAAGTCTGGTCCCATCTTCTCTATAGCACCCATTTAGTTAACAGACAAGAGCATCTGGATCCCCCTTAGCCTTTCCTCTGGTGACTAAGCAGGTCCCTCAGTCTTTCCCCCTGGTGACATGGTCCAAGCAGCTCCTAATGGTCTCGGTGGCTCCCCTGCCAGACTTGTTCCCCTTGATCAAGCTCTGTAGCAGTGAGAGACCCAAACTGGACACAGTACTCCAGATAGAGCCTCCTGAGCACTAAATAAAAGGAAATAACCAATTCCCTCACCATGCTGACTTCACCCTTACTCAGACAGCCTGGTATGTGGTTGGTGCACATTGCCATAAGCATGCATTGCTGGGCAATGCCTTCTTCAGACTCATTTTCCCCAGCAGCAGTTACTCCCTTTGCCCTGGAGGAGCTTGTGTGGTTATCAACAGAAGGGGCTGAACAGTCCTGAGCTTCCCTCAGTAGGGAAAGTGTTTTTTGACAGGAGCCAAAGGCCGCCGAGCTGAGGGCTGCAGTGGCAGCTGCCTCTCCTAGGACAAAGCCCTGGAGAAGGAAACCCAAGAGCCCCTGCTCAAATTTGCCTGATTTCTGGGGCTCTGAATGCACAGTGGAGGTGTGCCTCAGTGGCAGCAAGGCCAGCCCTTGAGTACCACCTGGTCTGTGTCACTGCTCATAGGCTGGGGTTGGTGAGCTCTTGGTGAGCATCTGCACTCAGTGGAGCCGTGCACTCTGGGGCACCAAACCACAGGGACTCAGCTGCCGCTGCCCCAAAGCAGTCCCTGACACTGCACTGAGCATTGAAGGACAATGGCCACGTGAGTGTCTGCTGGGGGTCCCTGCCCTATCCAGCCATCTTGGTTTCTTTGGGCCTGGCACGTGTCTTGTCCCCTCTCCCTACCCGCAGCACACTCACCCTTCTGCACCCAGTACTCTCCTATTTAGAATTCTTTCCCTCCCTTAAAGTCAACATGAGCTGCCACATGCAGTTTCTAGGGAAACTGGTGTTTGCTTTGCTTTTGCTATGGTGACAAGTGAAGCACACTGCTAGATGTGAGTGCCATTTTCTGCAAAAGATTCTCTGAAGTGCTAGGCATGAAGCAGGAGCTGCCCTCCTGTCTGACCAGGCTGATTTTGTCTGCATCTATCTCCAGAGACAGACAGGGCTGAGCGGTTTCTCCCCTCATACTGGTAACAGGTGCATTTGAGGAGAAAGGAAAGGCTGTGACTTAAAAAATGGGCATCTTGTTCTCTAACTAATTAGTCAAGAGCTGAAATAGAATGTTATGTCTCCAACATATGTCCCTGCCTGCTATTTCTCTCTCAAAACAGTCTGTAGTGAGGATCAAATGCTTCAGTATAGAGAAATGCTGAAAATTTTTGATAAGATCTCTAATCATGGACAGGAAAAGACCTCAATATCCTCTGGTACTGCTCGTTGCTCACTGCTGTAAGAAAATATGTATGCAAATCTCCTTTCTGGTTTTGCCACTGTGAACAAACACACTTGAATCTCGGAAGTTAGGCACTGAGTTGCTGCCCAGTGTCACTTGATCATCACAGGGCG
>VZTB01008847.1:59509-92421 GCA_013397245.1 Thryothorus ludovicianus
ATAAAAAACACAACTAAAAGAAAAAAAAATTTAAAAAGCCAAAGAAACCCAAGCAACTGTAACTTTCCAGCTGAAAAAAAGAAAGCTTGTCCGCTGTGATGTTCTGCTTGTTTTATACAGCAGCATAAAGAGCTTGTGTCTGAACTCATTTTATTTTAGGCACAGTTGATCTTGATTTCAACTAGCCTTTTCCTGGCTGTCTGCACTTCAGCTGCTGGAGAGAAATGGTTGCCTGGAGAGGCTGCTGCCCGTCTTTGGTGAGGTGCCTGTGGTCAAGGAAAATCAGCCAGCTCCCAGGCCCTGCACTACAGATTCCTGGCACTCCACAAGGCTGCGAGAGATGGGCAACTGCTGGGGTGGGAAGCAAGTGGGGATGCTTGACTGTCCAGGCAGAGTACGGGTCACCAGCTCTGCTCCCCATTCTGTGCAGCCTCCCAAATGGAGGCCACCAGCTTCTGGGCTTGCCTAGGTGGGACTGTGCCCGTCAGAAAGCCAGGAGACCCCCAGTGTTGAAGTCTATGGTATCTGCCAACAACGTGGACAAATCTATTACGCAAAGAAGAATCAGGTCTTTCTCCTCTTCATCCATCACCACCATCACTACTATGTACAGAGAGAGACTCTCTTGTGGTTCTCGTTTGTTACAGCCAGATTTTTGGGTTAAAATCAGCAAATCATTTGTGTGAGATGAGACATCGACATGGCCAAGATTAAATGCCCAGTTCTTAAGCACAAGTCAGCTCACAAGCAGATGGGTTCACTGATGCAAGGACGTGTGTCCTGAGCCAAGGTATGCTCAATTCTCCAGAGCACAGGCTGATGGAAGGACTGTAGGACAGTCGTAGTACTGCTTCAAATGACCTGAGGGCTGTCTACTCAATTTTTGCAGCATTGCAGTGCCACTGTCCCCCTCTCTGCTACCCTGCTCCTGTCCTAGGAGGACATCGGCTCTACTGTCTGCTGTGCTTTAAAGAACTCTCTGAAAGACGAACAAAAACCTGTCCCATGTGATGACACGAAATCCAGAACCGTCTGTTTCACTGAGACATCGGATCTTCAGAGGCCAGGCGGGGGCACTGCGGTATCTGCATCCACCGTGGACACAAGGTTCCGCTCCTGCCGAGTTACCCAGAACGCACGAAGATACACCATGAACTGTTTTTAACCTATTCAAAGCGTTCGAGTAAGTTCACACCAGAATAGTAGTTCCTTTCTTGATGGTGATCACATTTTTCGTTCGACAGCTGTAGTTCTAAAGCCAGATTTACTGAGGTGTCTAGACCTAGAAAGCTACAAGTGCTTTCTTCCAAATTCTCGGACAAGTGGGGTGGGAGGAGAGGAAAGTCCTCTCTCTGCAAGTTTTATCATGAGTTTTGCCTTTTTTTGAATATCGTTTGTCTTTATTGTCTGGCAATACTCTCTGAAAGTGGAATCAACTTTATGGAATGAATGAGGAAATGCTGAAAGAAGCTGCATGCTCCTTTACAGGATCCCAGAGATGAAACCCTTGCTAGTGTCTCACCTGATTTCTCTTTCACAGTGCACTCTTCAAATTTAGTCAGCTTTTGGGTCATGCTCTGCCTCCAACTGTGCATACAATGCTCACACTGAAATTAACAGAAACACGATGATACATTTGAAGTGAGACCATTGGGAAAAAAAAGTTAAATTCCTTACAGGTGCAATCAACAGCAAAAGTTTCTTCAACTTCAGTTCTCACCTTAGAGACATGTACAGGTCTAAGTATGCAAGGAATCATTTTTATGGGTATATGTGTCTTAGCATGATCCTGAGAAATTAATAAACCCCATGAACTTGGAAATATATAAGGATTTTAAAAATGTGAATTTATGGCCTCCCTATTTACAGAGATTTGTTATGTTTAACTCCACTGTCTCAACCCTAGTCCTGTTCTGGGGAATGGAGAATTGTTTGTGTTTGATGAGATCATCACAATACACATGGACAAGGTGCTGGTCACCAGTTTGCATTGGTGACCTTAGATTTGCTATTCAGAAATTCTGCTGTCTTGCTTTTGATAAAACTTTAAGTTCCTAAGAGTCCTTCAGAAGGTCTTCCACATGCTTATCCTTCCATCATGCTAGCACGATGCAGAAATTATACTTCCTACATTCAGGGCAGAAGGTGAAGCTCAGATTTTCACTATGCCTTGGTGATCCTCACCCACACGCCCAGGGGAATTGTTCTGTGTCATTCAGAAAAGAGAGTCAAATCTGGGCTGCTTCCAGGCAAGGACTCAATATACAGGAAGTGGTGGAGTCACTGTGCCTACAAGTGTTCAAAAAACAAGTAGAGATGGAATTTAATGATATGGCTTAGTGGGTATTCTGGCATTCAATCGAAGGTTGGACTTGATGACCTCAGAGGTCTTTTCCAGCCTACATGACTCTAGGATACTGTGCCCTCCTTCCCCTCCCTGTAATGGAGAAATGCTCCCACCAACATCTGGTTTACAGAACAGAGGGGACCAAACACATAGGACAGCTCTTCTGAGCAGCAATCTTACTCCGAAGGGACACTGTTATCAAGTATAAGGTTTAAGATCTCTTCCTGGAGGAGGATGTCCTCTCACCTAGCATTGCTCATCTGCTTAAACAGAAGCTTCTGTAGGAAGAAATGAGGAGGGTCAAAATGTCTAGATGCTCCCAGGGGATATTTAATACAGGTCTTCACATTCAGACTGTTTGTCATCCCTGGCACTCAATTGCAAACCATCACAGAAGCTCAGTTCAGCCCGCACTGACAGCTGGACTCCAGGATCTCTATGGACCCTCCACTCCAGCAATAATATTTGGCCTGTCCTGCCCTACCAGCTAGATGAAGAAAGTGCAGTTTCCTGGAACAAGCTGCATGCCTGTCACTTCTGCAGTGTAAAATCAGCCAGCAGCATCTTGCTGCAGAGATTTCATAAGAGGGAGGAAGTCATGGGTTAGTGGCACTTGATCAGGGGCTTTTCTGGCTGCAGCTATGCCTGGCTGCAGATCCTTGTCTCATGAGCTGGACCAGATTTGCAGTCATGAGCAGACATCAGGGGAAATGGGAGTATCTCCCAGTCAGGCAGAATGACCTCCTGTCTCCCTCGGAAGAACAGCTGAGATGCAGCTCCCTGCACCCACACCATCCATCCTCCCAGGACACCATGGCCTCCTCCTTAGTGTCCATCTGTTACCCTGGCCAAGGGGAGGAGAAAAGCAGGAGTGGAATGTAATCCTGTCACGTTGTGCTGACAGTGAGCATTCATCCTCTGCAGCTTCCTCTGAGCATCTGTAGCACTGCTTTTCCTGTCTCAGCTCCGTCCAGCTCTGCAGGTGAATTCCTGAAAGGGCTGTGAACTGACTGTACTTTCTAAGGACCTGAAGAATGAGGACATTATTTACTTTGGTTGTCTATGGGCGTCAAATGGTGTGAAAGAAATGAATACCTCAACTCCATCACTATCTGGGACCAAAATAACAGATAAAAGGAGAAAATCTGTGGGAGTTATCATTATATGGAGTTGCCATGGAAATAGCATGAGAGAACTTGGAAGAGAGCTGACACACTATGTCTCCAGGAGGGCATAAATCTCCAGATAGCCTCACTCCTTTTTATCGCATTAACAGGCCATTTTTTTTTTTTACTTCAGCAAGAGGTGGGAAAACATAAAAGCAGAGTTCTGACATTTTTGTCTATCCCTTGATTTCTCTGATGAAGACCTCCCTGACCCCTCAAGAAACAGAAAAGTGAACTCTAATGCTATTGATAAGTTGCCCTAAAAAACATTTAATAATTTCAGTAAAATAGTAAGAGGGATGTAATTTTAAGAACAAAATATTACTGACTTCAGTGAAATCATATTAACAAACCCCTTTATTAAAAATATAATATTCTAAGAGTTTTTTCAAATAAAAAAATATGCACTTCATTTAAAAGGTTTTTTAAATGCTGATTTTTAAGGAAAAGCATTACAATTTGAAGGATCTCTTTCAGGTAAAGTTGCTGTCTTGTGCCATTGCACTGTTCTGGGAAGTCTGTTTTATTCTCTGCTCTCCATTGCCAAATCCTATTTTTAATCTATCTCATCCCCCCTGATCAGGACAGGACAACCGAGTCTGCTCATACCCTATATCCTGAGACTTCACAAACGCAGCTCTGGGGCACAATGCTGTACAGGGGTGATATTGTGTAGGGATGACATCCTCCTGCTCACAAGTCCAGCTCTCCACCCTGCGCTTCCTGGCAGGCCATGGATCACTCTTCTGGTGGTCAGGCCCCACTCAGGACTAGCAGTGGTGGCTGTGGCAACCTGACCCAGAGTAAACCATCCCTCGGATGCTGGCATCCACCTGCGCCTGAGTACAGGTGTGGAAACGCGAGTGAATGAAACCAAAATTGTTGTTCACTAATGAAATTGTTGGCCATGCCTACAAGGCTTCACATTTCGTTCTGCTCGATTATTGCTCCAATTTTGTAAAAGGTTTTCCCATGATATTGGTTGACCAACCCTATCTTCCATGCTTTCCTAGGGCTTAGGCTCCTACAGATTGTTACTGAGCACCTTCAGAGGCAAGAAGGACATTCTGCTGCAGCCAGGCTCTACCCAGGGTAGAGAGTGGGCAGGAAAGCCTGGAACAGGGCAGCAGCAAAGCCTTCATATTTGTACCTGCTCCCTTTCAGCAGAGCCCATAAATGGAAAAGGAAAGATTCCCAGGACCCTCACACAAGACCTTATCCTCTCCTGCCACCAGTACCAATGCCTCAGCACTGCATGAATAATACAAGGAAAAGTGAGATGAAAGGAAGCAGAATAACAAGAGAGGACGACAAAGAACATGGTCCCCAAATGCTCCTCTAAGGGTCAATTCAATTATGTTCCAGCTATTGACCCAGTTATTTCTCACCTACTTAATTTCCACCACATTTGTGACTCCACTTGCAAAACCTGTAACCCCAAGAGATATAAAGGCCTACATTTTGAAAACCAGAATAGCTAAAGCCATGGAATTAATTTGTGTGGGGTGACAACTTTGGGCCAGGCTTCTTCTTTGGCTTATAGCTATCACATTTGCCACAATGGTAGCAATTTCAAGTACTTTCCCTAAAGCTGTCTTAAAGAAAGAAAGGAAGGTGGGGTGAAGGGAGGAAGTCTCTTTTGACACCTGCATTTCTAAGACAAAAGTCTTACAATTTTCTAAGAACAAAACTTGCGTTAAGTTCTTGTTGTTTGTTTTGTCCCTTTGCTCAGCATCAATTTAAGATAAAATTATACACAAAATTTTATAAATGCTATTTATAAAGCTGTGGATACATATTATGCATATTTTGTGCCAAAATGAATCCATTTTTACCCCTAAGAAATGACAAGTTCCAAACACTGAATAATTCCACAGGGGCTATTTTTAAGTCACTTCGTGGTGCATTTGTTGCTGAGTAGCATCTCTCTTGTCTATAGCCATGGGAATAGACATCATTTTTAGCTTCTCATAATTCAGGAGCTGGATTCAGTCCAAAAGAGTTTGTCACAACAATTTGAAAGGCTATTTATGATAAATGGATTTGTGGATTATGGGATCAAACATTTCAGAAAACAATTGTGCTTACCTTCACATCAGGACTGTCTGGGGAGCTTGTATTCATCCCCTTGCTACATGTCCCAGGAGCAGGAACTGCAGTCACAGGGAAACTCTGTCAGGGTGGCAGTTCCCAGGATATTTTTCTCATCTCCCTGGTGTGCCTGGTTGTACCTTGCTGCTTTCAGCAGAGTTATCTGGAAGCAAATGCCTTCAGTATTGCTTCAGGATTGTTATTTTCATCTGTTTCTTTCCAAGGAAAGAAAGCCCTTTCAAATGCTACTGCCTTAGCATCAGAAGTGGGAGTAACTTGAAAGGTGAAACAAAAATCCTTGTCTGTATCTGCAATTTTTTGCTACATTATGTGCATTCTCTGCTTTTATTCAAAATAAACAAAATTTTAAAGGCCAAAAATGAAATCATATACTTCACAAATAAGCCCACATTTTTCTCTCTTATTCAGAAATAGCATCAACATGATGAAAAATAGATGAACTCCTGCTGCCTGTTAACTAACCAGCTCTGTGGAGAGCTGTCTCCAGCCGAACAACTCCCTTGGCTCAAGGCCTGGCCTTCATTCCTGGATTCAGAGATGTCCTGTGCAGCCATTTAGAAGCTGATACAAACCACGCCTGCACTGAGAGGCAAAGTGGGGAACAGGGCACCTGTGAGCAGTGCCACTGCCATGCCCGGTGAGATGGGAGAGGTGTGGCAGAGGTCAGCACACAGGCAGAATAACAAATACACTGGGGAGGAACAAAACCACACCTGGGCACCCTGTGTGCTTGAAACTGCACCCATTTTTTCCACCTCTCTTTGCTCCAGGCCCTGTTACCTCATTTGGATCAAAACCTGCAGGACTGCTTTCATCATTTTGAAATCTGGGCAGGTTTCCAACTGGAGGGTGTTTTAGACAGGTTCCCAAGTATCTCATAAAATTGTCATTTCTGTTTCCCTCCCTGCCTTGGGACAGGGAGGAGTGCTCAGAACAGTCTCAGCTGCACTTTGTGTCAGGATTTTACCCCTCCAGGGAAGCAGCGCCAAAGATGTCCTCAGAGGAAGAGCATTGCTTTCCACAAAGGCGTATACCAGAGTCTTGTGCAAAGCAGATGGCAACATCAGCAGGAGGAGAGTCAGGCAGGGAATTTCCAGGGAGATCTTTGTTCCCTGGGCCCTGCTGTAGGGAGGAGACATAGTCTGTCTCAAGGCAGGGCAGGAGAAGCTGGGAAGATTCTCTGGTTCCTCTTCTGTGATTAACTGTGCTGCAGCCATCACGGCATAAGCCCTATTGAAAGGGGCTTGTCAGTCTCCCTGCCACCATCCACGAAGGCAAAGGGCCAACTCACCCTCACACTGCCCTCCCCTGAGACAGCACAACCAAGGCATTACCCTTATCCTTCCTACACCTCCACAGGATTTCTTCTTCCCCTCCAGCTTGGATTTCCTACACATAGGTATCAGTGTGCAGGTGTGTCATGGTTTAACCCCAGCCAGCAGTGGAGCATCACACAGCTGCTCACTGATTCTACTGCCCTGGTGGCATGGGGAAGAGAAGCAGAAGAATAAAAGTGAGAAAACTCGTGGGTTGAGATAGAGACGGTTTAATAGGTAAAGCAAAAGTTTCGTGTGCAAACAAAGCAAACCAAGGAATTACTTCACCACTTGCCATGGGCAGGTAGGAGTTTCAGCCATCCCCAGGACACCAAGGCCCATCATCTGGAACAGTTCCTCAGCAAGAAAAATTAAATCACTCTGAACATCCCCCCTCCCTTCTTCCCTCCACTTTGTATGCTGTGTGGCACCATATGGAATGCAATATCAGCTGGGGTCAGCTGTCCCAGCTCTCTCCCCTCCTATCTTCTTGTACACCCCTGGCCTACTTGCAACAAGAAGCAGAAAAGGCCTTGGCTCTGTGCAAGCACAGCTCAGCAATAGCAAAAGCATTCCTGTATTATCAACACTGTTTTCAGCACAAATCTGAAGCACAGCCCCTTACCAGCTACTATGAAGAAAATTAACTCTACCCCAGCCAAAACATACACAAAGTAGAAGCAAGGTACTAGAAAATGAGAGGCAGGGTAATTACCCCAAAGAATCACCACTGCAGTAACCATCTCCTTCAAAGTACCCAGTCTAAATAATACTACAGTTCATGAAAGATACTTCAGTGAGCCAGCACATGTTGATTTGGAAAGATGTTCCTTCACAAAGCTGAATCATAAAGAAGATTGAGAAGGTCTACAATCAGTAATTAAACAGCCTAGAAAGATCTACTAGCAAGAGAGTGCCCAAAATCGTCATGCAGTACACTATCTTTTATTTCAATGCTTTGCTTTAAGTAAAAGGCTTTATTTAGCTCATTTGTCAGGGTACAATGCATTTCAAATTTCAGATCTCCTCTTACTCACAGCATCATTCAATTCTGTTGATCTTGTACTTCACAAGTTGTGTGGGAAGTTGTCCAAACTTTTTGTCAAATAGAGAATTTGCTTCAATTGGTTTTTTGGACTCCAATTAAGAAAGGCCTTAAATTAAACACCAGGGATATAAGAAAAAAATGAATAAGATTGGAAAACACTGGAAAAATACTTGAGAATAGTTGCTATGGCAATCCTTCTCTGCTTTCATGTGCTGAAGAAGACTCATCCCAAACATGAATGTCTCTTAGGACCCACATACCTTCCAAGTCCAGGCATGGGCAGGGTGGGTGGTACAGGTGACCACGTGGCACAGGCTGGGCTCTGCTGTCCCACCACAAGGAGCCCCAGAGTCAGGCCAGGGTCACATTGCACACCCAAGACTATTCAAGTCACAATGCAGATCAGGATGCTGCAGCACATGGTGTATTGCAGGATGTCATTTCTGGGATCTTCCACTGGTACATTTAAAAATCTGCATCTTAGATTCAGGCTCCTCAACCCAGTCTTCTCACAGGGGCTGCACAGAAGATATATCTGAGGCTTCCTTGGGACCTTGTGCTGCTGATCAGTCAGACTTCACACCCAGTCTAAGAACAGTGCAGCTCCTTTCACCCCAGTCACTCAAATTTCTCTTCATAGGGGTGGGCAGCAATGAGGGGTATGGGACTGGCATGCACACAGCTCCCACCTAGGTCAGGATGCAGAATTAAGCAGAAAGAATCTCAGGAATCAAGCAGCATTTGCACTGACCCATCTACTGCAGCACCTCCCACAGAGGACTAGAGAAAAAGCATCTGCCATGGCTGAAACCTGTCTTGTGCATCAGATTCTGCTGAGAGCAAAGCAGAGATTATGAATGAGCTGACAAAACCAACCTGCTGTTGCATAGGCACCAAGCAGAGACAGAGTAGCTAGGCTGGAAGTGTTTCATCCATTACTGTCAGAGAAGTCACTTTTACCACTGATCCCACTCTAATAAATCATGTTGCCAAGAAGTTTTATAGAGGCGTTATACATCCAAAGCTACTTATAGTCCTGTTAAAAGAGATGCATTTCTTTTTTAGCTCAGTGTGGCTGAAATGCTGTCACAGAAGAAAGAGAGCTGCTGTTCAGAGCACTATTCTAAAATAAGTATTATTGCAATTACAATAGGGAGGGACGATGGGAGCTAGGAGCCACAGTCTTCCTCCTCTGACCCATCGCCTTGGGGCAGCATTGCAAAATCGAAAATTTGTGACTGCAAGCACAATAGCTGCTCACACACTCTTTGCCACGAAGATTGATGAAAATGGGGAAATAATGATGTTACTTCCTCATTCACCATAGATCACCCATCCCCTCAAAGTGACTGCAGTATTAAAAGTCTGGCAAGATGTATATGGACAACTTTACCAATTAGTTCTTTTATAAGGGCTGTCATCTTCTTAATGCAGTGTTAGATATATTAAGGCATGTGTCTACAAAGTAAAGTATTTCTTTCTGAAGCTAACAAAGCTCTCATTCTAGCGGTCTTAAAACTTCAGTCTGCAAATGTCCACCTAGTGGTTACATTCACTCTAGTGAGTTATTCAGTGACTACAGAAACCAAACAATAGATCAAAGTAGCTGGCCTACACACACACTACACATACGTATATTTATACCCATATACATGTATATATATATATAAATATATAGGGTTTGCCATGCTTAATACCAGCAGGAAGATTCCTTACTAACAAATGGAGTAGCTTAGGAAGGTTGTATATCCAGCACAGCTAAATCTACATGGCACATGTATAATTCCCATCCAAATTATGCTTTTAAATTTTGCTCTGTTTAAATACATCCCTTCCTATGGCCAGTCCCATTGTAATCGTACTACTGCTTTGCATTGCACTAAGAGGGACCTGCCCAGCTGCTTGTCGTGGGGTTAATTTGGTATTTCCCAACGCACCAATTAATGTTGCAGGTTTATTTTCTGTTGTGAGATAGGATTAAAAGGAAAGAAAGCAAAGCAGATTCAAACTTGAAAATATACAAAGAAAACTTTATTAACAGAATTAAAGCGGAAAACAACAAAAAATTAAAGTGGAAAACAACAAAATTTCAGAACACCTCTTTTCTTTTTCACTGACAATGTAAGATAAAACTCATGACTTTCAGTCTACTACCTTTTAAATAGTATTTTTTTCAGTTCACTTAGGGAGAAGAGTGTCTCTTGTTATGTTATGGAGACTTTTCCACAAGAAAAGAGGTGTTCTTGTGGCTTTGTCACAAATGAAAACCACCGCCTGGAAACAAAATTATATTGGCAGTGTCAAAGTATTTCTATTGTTTTGCAGCTTTTACACAGCTTCTTTCATAGACTATATCAACTATTGGGGTGTTAATTTTTAAGAATGAGCTACTTCAGTATACAACAGTTTTTTTCTTCATTTATCTCTGGAAACAAAAGCTTTTTATACTATTTTTTATCTCTCTCATTTCTCCTTAAGTTTCTCATTAAATCACATCAATATCTATTTGTTTCAATTACTAATATTTCAACTCACAGTTGTACTAAAATTGCTATTCCCCCAATACATTTCTATAAGTCACAGAGAAAATAAACAAAATCTGATATATCAAATATATATATCTTTATCATAGCCTTTCAAAAGAATTTAAATCTCAGCTCAAAGCATTCTCTTCAATCCCTTCATCTAGAATCAAACTTCTTCTTTACTGACCTCAAGAGTTAAGTTTTATCATTGACTGAAACAGTTTTATAGTCTTACAATGCCAAAAGGTTAATCTGATCCGAGCTCTGCATCAAGAACATGGCATTGCCGTGCTTCATTGCTGGCCACATGGTTTTCTGCTTGTATCATGCGAGTTGTGTCAGCCTGGCTCTGCTGAGGTGTTGAGACTAAGAAAAAAACTGCAGCCGATATTTTTGTCCTTTTTTACCTACCATAAAGTTGGTTTAAAGTAGCTGAGCAGACAGAGTTTGTTGTGAGCCATGCTGGAGTAGCTGTGGCTGCCCGGCCCTGTCCTGGCTGCTGCAATCCCCGGCCACATGCCCGCTCTCCATCTCGGGGCTGCTCCTGGCCTTGGAGCCCCTCCTGGCTTTGGTGCCTGGCAGGCTTCCCGGTGAGAGGCTCCACAGCCCACTCACCACCCCTCTGAGAACAGGAAAATCTCAGCCGGGCCAGGGAGACCAGATCAGCCCAGGCCCGGCCACCCCAGGCTGAGCAGGCCGGCCCAGACCCCGCTCGGCCTGGGCCCACTGCCTCCTCCCCAAGGCCAGAAGTCAAGAGGACTACCCTCAGCTTGTTTTGTCTGAAGAATGTGTGTTCACAAAAAGCGTAGCAACTTCCACATGGGCTGAATTGAAACAATGCCAACCTATGACACTACGAATAAGCAGCAAGGGCACTCCCATCTCTGGGAGGCAGAGATAGTTCCCAAGGCCATCCCCCTGCTGAGCCTGTCCAGCCCAGCAGGCAGCAGTGGAGCTGTTCCACTCTCTTGGCAAGTTGAGGGAAAGAGGCCACGGGCCAGCAATGCAGTGTCTGATGCACAAACCCACTACATCCCAACAACCCAGCGAGGTGACCTGCACCAGCACTGAGGGGCCTCAGCACAGAGAAACATTCACCTTTCTGTTTCCCCAGCACTGTCTTCCTAAATCAACACACAACAGGCAACGTCATAGTGCCCTGTCAAACAACTGAAAAGCACCAAAATCTCTCCATTTCAGCATTCGCTGGAGATAGAAAAGGACACTGCACAGGCACAGAAGAGAAGAAAGGAGGCACTCTGTTTCACTTTAATCTCTCAGAGATACTGCACAGGACGGAGAAAAAATTTTCTTTGTTTTAACGTCAGTTCAGGAGTCAGTTGCATGTAACAGTGTCTGTGGCCATGCTGGCCTTGGGTCAAAATCCAGAACGCACCTCTGACTTCTGGCCTCAGTATAAAGAGGTGGCTGGAAATCATCCAATGTCAACAGAGACTCTGGCTGTCCAAACAAACATTCACTTGCAGTGACAGAGGCATATCAAAAAGCTGACTGACCCAGCTGCCTAAGGAGCAGAAAGACAGCCTCCAGGAAACCTTCAGACAAAGAGTATTTCTACCCTTCCATAATCAAGGAAGGACAAAAGGATGCCATGGATAGTAACTTTACCTTATTTCCAGAAAGCAACCTGACAAATGCATGAGATAAAATCTACCTGGATCCACCAAGCACAATAACAAAAATCACTGGGCCACATCATACTAGAGACAGGGAAATATTTAGAGGAGGTCTGAGTGCACAGTTGAACTGTTCCTGTAATCTTGTCTTAGGTGTCCACTACTGTCCATCACAGGGACAGCGCACAAAGCTAGATTGACCTCAACGGGACAAAATGTCTAACATTTCTGGATCATAGATCATTGAAAACCAGTCACAAGTATTTGCCTGAACATTCATGCGTTTACTGCCTGTGAACCCCAGCCACAGGCATACATAATTTTCCTCAGGAGAGCGGGCCCCTTGTTTCTACATTAATATAAATACATCACTCAAAGTCTCTCAATGGCTGGAACAAATGAAGGACATTATTTCATCAGCTCCTGTGTCTCACATTCAGATAATGCAGGGCCACACCAGGATACCCAAAATAGTGATTTATTGGAAAAAGCATTATGACTATTTCTAAATACTGTGACATGATTAGTACCCCAAACAGAAAGATACACAGGCAACCTACGGTGTAGCAAATCGACTACTCCCACTGAGCTCACAAAGTCAGTGATCAGCACAGAAGTTGTAAATCACAGTGTTATTTTTTATTTATTTCAAAACTGTAGAAAATGCAGACAAAACACAGGCATCTTTGTGTGTACAGAAAAGGCAATTCAGTTTGCAGAAAGCTTTGACATTATTTAATAATGTTTATGAAATTCTATCCTGCCTGCCTGGTGCAAAAGGCCAGTAGCAGGACTGCACAGGCAGAGCCTACAGATGTTTACTCTCACTGCTGGGTCTGAAGCTCTCACTCTCTGTTCAGAGGTTATGCATTTTATAAAAGAACCTCACCATGCTGCTGAGCTGTGCAGTTCTGCTCATACCAGATTTATTACTGGCATTCCTAACATCTGAGATTTCACAAGACAAATTTTGAGAAATTTCAAGGTTTTGATCATTGAAGAATATTCACCACAGGTCACCAGACTGTATCCACACAAGCTCCAAAACAAACCTGGGAAGGCATGAACTAGACCATACTGTGCTCCTCCATTCCTCACCCACACACATGAACAGTCCCTTTGGACTCAGGTACAAGCTTAAAAGGGCATTTATTGCTTCAAAAATTCCTTCAAAAGCCTATTTGTTTGTCTTGGTTTTTCCTTTTATTCTTCCCCCCCTGCACTGCAATCACTAACCACAGCCAATAGCTTTTCCCCATCATTGTTGTTTGTTTTTTTCTTAATTAAATGATATCTGCTCTTTTCACCCATCCTGAACTAGCTGCTCTTGCACACAGGTGACTGAAACTCTCACGAAGTTCACAGCAAAGCTCTAAAATGGCTCAGCAAGAGAGAAAAGGAAAGCACATCAAAACCTCAGGTGTTCTCCTTTTTCCTTTCTCAGAAAGCAGGCGCACATGCAACAACCTGACCAGCCAGAAGCCACGATGCCATCTGACAAATGTCTCCTTCAGCTCCAGGGGAAAACGGCTTTTGGAAAGCACCAGACCTACGAGGCACTTAACCACCAGAGGACTGCACCTCTTGTAGTGCAGGTAATGAATTACACATACCCAATAGCAGGGTGTGTGAGTGCTCCCACGGTGGGCATTCTGCTGTCTCCCTGGCAGAGTCAACAGTTAAAATGCTGGTTTGATCCCTGACATTTCAACATTGCCACTCTTCCTGAAATATGAACCACATCTGCTATTATATTTGAAGTTTCCGAAAGGCTACTCATTATTTGACTCAAGTCCCTGTTTTCCAGAACAGCCATGTTTTTCTTTTCCTTCTCTAAAGAAAACTGCTGATATGAGTAGCCCTTCAAAAACTGAGACCTTTAAAGAAAAGTTTTTTAGATTGGCACCATGGTTGTTTCAACATATGTTCACCATTCTCCAAATGCACCCTCAGATCACAAGTAATAAGCATTTGCTTTCTTCCCAGCCTTGCATTTCTCTAATTCAATTAGATAACCACACACATTTCTGCTTTGGCTTTTGCATAGGCTAGTTTAAGAAATGTTACACAAAAGTAGTAAGAAGTTGAGGAAACGATCTTGAGGTCTCCAGGTGGCATCGTCCAGCTGCTAGCTGAGATGAAGACACAGCCCATGCCAAAACATCTCTCCTCAAAAAGAAAGCTGCAAATAGAATCTCGATCTTTCTCTGAATAACATTTCTCAGACAGACGACAGAAACGTTGATCTTCTAAACATTCTGGATTAATGTAAAGGATGTTTATTTTCACTATGCTGTGTTGGCAGCAATGCCCATGTCCCTTTAGATAGTTTGTGGAATGGCAAAGATAAAAGCAGCATTTTACAGCTGCATGAAACTGAAGGAGATAAGAAAGTCTCTGTATGCACTTTTGTCTTTTTCCCTTGCCCGTATCAGGTGAGACTAATAGTCTGCCTACACTTGGACATGACTCCTGTCAGGCACCAGTCAATTAAGTACTTTTGGCTTTCTCAGCACTGAACTCTGGAAGCACAAAGGAGAAAAAAACAAGCCACAGAGAGATCAAGAGAGGCTGTGTGGCTGAGGACCTGGCCTGGAATGAAGAAGCAGGACCATCAGGAGGGTCAGCAAGTGTTCTAAAATTACTTTTATGGTCCATAAAAGACTAAGGCATAGGCATGGATAAAGGCAGTGATAGTTTTTTGCCTCTGCTGAATTATTAGTTTATTTTAAAGTGGGCAGGGACACAGTGTGGGGAGGTTATCAGTGCAAGGCAGCATCATGGGGAGCCAGATGTTCATTCCTTCACAAACCAGACCTCGTTGCGGCGTCCATAAGGCTTCATAGGGGGATCATAACCATTGCACAAGTAGAAATCCTTGCGGTACACAGCATCACTCCCCAGAGCAGCCTTCAGCTTGGCAGCATAGTTCATGTAATCTGCCTCTTTGGCATAGCCACCAAACTGCCTGCAAAGAAACCAGAGAGGTGTTGAGCCACACATATCTATAGCCACAGTATATTTAGATGTGCATTTTGATCCAGGCCCTGCTAACATGCACTCATGCATGCACTGCTCATTGTGAAGCAGCACACTTCATCTGGGACAGGTTAAGTCTCATGGGTGACACAGCCAAGGTGCAGTCATCCATTCAGAGGCCCCAAAGGGATCCCCCCAAACAGCCCCATGTATGTCAGCCAGCAGAATGGCCCTGCCCTGTGAATCAGCATCATATCAGAGAAACAACTTTCTAAAACACAAGGTTATCTCCAACTCAGCTCAGCCCACAGTCCTCACCAATGCTGTCAACAACCATGTTCACTGTGGAGTGAACAACCATTTGCTGGAAAGATCATGAAGGAAAGCCAAACTCTAGACAGCTCAAGAAAAAGGGGAGGTAGGAACAGACAACTGGCAATTACAGAACACGATGCTGTTTAAAAGACGTGGACTGAAATGAGTCTGGTTTATGTTCACCTCCCACCAATAGGAACTGTTTTCACATCAGCCTGCACTTCAACACCCTCCCTCAGGGCCAACGTTTGAGACAAAACAGGCTGATATTGCAGAAGTGGCCCACACCCAGAGCAAAGGCCAAGCACCAGTTGCAGGCGAAAAGGAGTCAGAGTCAGCCAAAATAGTTCAAGAAAGTAGGCAGGGGAACCTCCAAAGGGTAAAGACAAGGTGAAGAATGGTATTATTGCTATCGTGATACTAGTTTGAGCCCAAGCATCAGTCAACAGCCCAAGATACTCAAAGGTGATTTAAAGCAATGCAGTGGCTGCTTGTTTCCATGGTGGAGTCTGATATGAGTCCATCTGAATGAGCTTCAGTGGACAGTTTGTTGTCAACCACACCAATGAACACTCTTAATGACTATGAACAATCTGGAACCCAGAAAGTGGGAAAAACAATAGATTCATAAAATAGAAATGGCACAGTATCTTTCAGGGCTAGTCTCCACACTTGTTTACCCAGTGGAAAAAAAAATGCATATTCCAAATCAGTGCAGCATGACCAGGGGTAAGAAGTGACATAAAACACCTGTCTTCAGTCTAGACATACTCCTCCATCTCCTTCTGCCACATGCACCCCTTGTACAAGTCACCTGGTAAAACAAATACTGCTCTTCAGAGCACCCTAAAGTCCTCTTCACTTGAGATTGGAGATCCTAAGATGCACTCCTTACGTGGAATAAATGGTCATCTCCTGTCTTTCTTCAATCTTAATGCTTTCATCGGTAGGACAAGGAGGGTTGTCTTGAAATTGGCTCGGGATCCGCAGAGAGACTTTCACCTTCTGCTGAAAGGAGCCATCTTCAGCAGGAAAAGCAGTGATGGAGACAGGAGCAGTCATGCCCATTCCAACCCCTGAAACAGATGCACAGACATTACTAAAGAAGTCTAGGTTCTCAGGAACTCACAAAACTAAAAAGGAATTCAGAAAAGCTAATTTTAGTTTTGGAAAACTCCTCATATGAATGAACTCCTTGTCAGGAGTGGGCTTCTCTGGGGAAGCAGAACAGCCATCACCAGGCTTCTGCTTGGGTCACGCTCTCTCTCCACACCAGGAGCCTGGGAAATAAGTGTCCCAACTGATCCTTGGAATGCTTTTTTATTAATGGTGCTGCTTTTGTGACACTCTGTTCTTCAAACAAATTAGCTGTAAGACAGAAGGAACTGTAGCTCCAGAGCATGCCAGAGGCATGTATAAAACTACATCAGCATTTAAACTAATACTATCTACACTTAGTTGTGAGCCCATAGCCAATACTAGGTGACCTTCTTCTTCTCTTAAAACCTTCCAAATGCTTCCAGACATCCTAGAAGTTCCAGTGCCCCAAACCTCAGTGTTGTTATGGCTTTCAGCAGGACTTTCCTGCTGCCCACACTCCAGGAACAGCAGGTTTTTTTCCACTCATTATAGCCAAGAAGTACCACTGGCACTGAATACCAGTTTTCTTTACTCTTCTTGGAGCAGTAGGGATCATCTAAACCTCATGATCAGGCAGCCATAAAAACACTTGAGATCAAGCCATCTTTCTCATTTATTTTCCTTTGATGTCATACCTGTGTTTCTGTCACATGTTATAGAAGGTACACTTTCTACTACAGCAACAGTGATCATCACCATTCAAAAAATGTTGCTGCAAATACCATTCCCACTGCATCCACCTCCTACTCCTATAGAGACCACACTAGTCCCTCTACTAGATGCTGGAGAAAGGTATTCAAGAACATGTATATGCCTCAGAGCTACTCTGTATCCTTATGCTATGAATGGTTAAACAGCATACACTTCAGTAAAATGAGAATTAGAAGCAATCACCTGGAAGCACTGCCATAAAACATTACAATATACCATTAAAAAGGAAGCGCATTGTTCATTACCCTTTCATGAATAAAAATAGCCAGATAAAATATCAAGGTCATAACTGTTATTTCACTGCCCATCAGGGCACATCATAGAACTGAAGTGACCCAGATACCCTGGATTTCATCAGCTACTCCTCACCCAGGGAGCTGTGATAGATACATGTCTGCCTGTCCTCATGTTATCCCAGCTGCAAGGTAACACATTCCTGTTTAAACAAATAGTTTTTGGGATTTCACCCTGAAACAGTTATAAGCAGACTCATAGTATGAGTTGGCTGCGCACAACTTAACCTGTTGCAAGTTTAATTTTCCCAGTGAGGGGCCATCTCCATCAAAGACCCGCAGTGCCAGGACCCACAAGCCAGGCGGGTCTGCAGTGTCATTGCCTCCATCCAGTCTGCTTTCAGCAAGCCTCAACCACAAACATCCGCCAAGCCCCGCGGGGCAGGCAGCATCTCTCACCCTTGTCGTTGCTTCCTCCGACGTACTTGAGGAGCTTCACTGCCCCTTCCTTCGAGGCTTCGTCGAACGGCTTTCCCACCAGCTCCACCGCCGCGAACCTCCCGCCTTCGCACGCCCTCTCCTCGTAGCTGACCTGATCCTGGGGAAGGAGATAGGAACGGAGGAGCTGCCAGGAGGAACGCGCTGCCCGGGGACAATACCCGCTTTCCCTCGCAGCGCCTTAGCGCAGAACCTCCAAGGGAACAGCGCCGGCCGCCCGCCCCGGCACAGACCTTCTCGCCCTTGCTCAGCAGGCGGTAGGGCCATGCCTCCACCGTGCTCAGCAGCGAGTTCTTCACCATGCCCAGCATGACGCCGCCGCTCAGCTCTGCCCCGCTCGGTGCGGCTCTCCCCTGCCGGCTCGGCTCGGTTCGGCCCCGCTCGGCGGAGGTGGGAAGGGCCGGAGCCGGAGCCGCCCCGCCCGCCCCGCGGCCGTCGCCCNGGAGGGGGCCGAGGAGCGAAAGGAGCCATTAGGTGTGGGAACAGATGGTATTCATCTCTGGGAGACAGGAAATATGAGAGGGTATATGAAAGGAATGAAATACAGGAAAAGGGAAGTACTGGCAAAGTGTGTCATGCACAAAGTGGAAGGGCACCGTGCTCCTGGAATTACAAAATCATAACCTCTTGTTTTTTCGGTCTTTTGTGGGTTTTTTTTTTAAATAAACAGGACTAAAGTGGAACATGGTTGTTTTTTTTAAGGAAGTGGTATGTGTCACTGGATACTGTAAGCATTAAGTGAGGGGTAGATTTTAGAAGTTTTTTAATGACACTTGATCTCCCTCCACTGACCACCCAACTGGTCACCTCTGTTTAAAAGTTCTGTCTAGATCCTTTCCTAGAAATACCCGTAAATGAATACAACAGAGAGCTTAGATGGCTTCTGTAGCTGGATGTATTTATATGCATAGAATATTTGGACACCTTGTGACAAGTGTTTTGTTGTATAAACCATGTCAAAGGACAAGTGCCAGTTAGAGAGAGTGCCTTACCCAGGATCTTTTAAGAAGAGGTTAGCAGAAGCAGAAATCAAATACCAGTCCCTGGGAATCAGCCCCATGGGTCAGGCCAGCTTCCTCAGGCAGATGGGGTAGAGGCATCTCAAGTTGCTCATCTGGGCTGCTGCCTCCTCAAATAGAAGGTGAACAGTGCAGAAGTAGGCTGGTGCTTAACCTTCCTACACTCTTAAAGAGCAAAAACTAAAATTATAAAAGAAAGAGGACACTAAAACTTTTCCACCTAGAGAGAGCACCATGCAAAGGCAAAGAGGTTAAAGAAGCTGGCTGTTATCATCTGATTAAACAGGCTGTGTTCAGGTCAGGGAGCCAGGCTGGAGCCTGGCATGGGCTTTCACAGAGTGAGTGACAGGGACTGCTATCACTGGTGACAAGGTCACAAACTAGTAATTTATTAACCGTTTGTATTACTTGGTTTATTCACCATTATGCAAGAAATTGCAGAATTGTAATACACATTGCATGCTGCAGCTTATTTGTTCTGTTTTAAAGCGAGTGGTAACTTTCTACATTGTGCTGAGGAGGTTTTGCCTGGACTACAAGCTTGCACATATCAGCATAGGAATACATGGACTAGGTCCATCTTGCCCTGTCTCTGGCAGAAGCTGGTGGTGGACATCTAGGTATAAAGTAAAAGTATGCAATGATCTGGTCTGGCCTCCCACCACCAGCCATCTGTAACTTGAGGGACTTAGGGAAGACTCATCTTTCTGTTTCAAGTAGGCCTTAATTTATACAGCTTCAGGCTGCCTGACAAAATGCTCGTGTCTAAAATACAACCTTGAAAGGTAACATTTTGTTGTACTCTTCCTCCAGTTAGGGCAAAATAACCAGCAGTCCCTACAGCCCCAAGCAAAGCATCCCTTGGAGAGATCAGCAGTCTGTGCAAGGATGCAGCTGTTGCTACAGCACAGCCTAGAAACTCTGAATGCAGAATAACAAGTTAGGGGCCTTTCTCTCTTGTTATTCCTTGTAATTTATGTAAATATATTCTGGGATCAAAATGCTCTACATTTCCTGAGAAATTATGATGACATCTTCAACAAAGGCACAAATGTATCCTTTTATCAGCCTTTTCACAGTCTTGATTTTTGCCTTGTCTGGCTAGGCAGTATTTCAAATTCCCAAGCAAAAGCCAAAGAGACTCAAGTTAGAGTTCTGTTATTTTCTGAAAACCTGAACTGAGAGAATTTACATCTGGGAAATATTCATTAGATTGTCTCATACACTGCTCATACTTCCCCCACCCAACTAACTCCCAGGTTGCAGATAAAATTCTTACTGTGTTAATTCTTGTGGTCCACTCTGAAAGATTTAATATGAAACCAGTTTTTCCCCCCTTTCCTTTTTGAGCTGATTGTATTGTCACTGAATTTCTTTCCATAAACTCAGGCTTTGGAAATCCTTAAATAGCTAGTCTGCATCCTCACTGTGACTGGAGAGTGTTTTCAAAACAACTGTCATGCTAGACAATCATTTAGACATAACCCATTCTTTATTTGTGTTCTCATAAATTGCTTCATCCAGACCTTAAAGACAACCTGTTTCGTTTCCTCTCTGGCTCTCCTTCTTATGTTTCAACACAATTCATATATACAGTTGACTGCAATGCTGAATGGGAATCTCTGTATTGGATTTATCTTTAGAGACCTGAAGGGCAAGCCCACTCTCTCCCCTGTTCAGTGCATAATTTGATTCATGCACTCTTTTTTATCACCAGCTTTATTGTCAAGAAGACACAGGAAAAGACAAGCTGAAGGCAGGGTATTCTGGGTAATCCCTGAGGGACCAAAGTCTTTGGAGAATGTGGTTGTTAATTTTCTACAGATATTAATTGTGCTAAAGAATGTTGGGAAATGTCTGGAGGTCAGTGCTGGCATGTGGAGAAAATACTCTGTGAACTAGACACCAATTGAATGATCTGTAATTTTGAGGACTGAAGAGTCTCTTAAGCTATTTTGGGAAATCCTTTCAGACACCTATCTTTGCCATTAGGCATTTAAATAGTTTTGAAAACAAAAATTTTAAAAATCTCCTGGTTTTCATAGGTCTTGGCAAAAAAACAGTTCACTGTGCTAGAAATTCTGAACATATCTACTGAATAACTCCATTCTGAGTGCACAGTTCCAGGTAGCTAGAAAAACACTCTTTGCAGAAGGTGGATGTTCAAATTTGGTCCTTAGCAATTGATATATCTTCAGTGTTGAAGCATGGTGTACAGACCAAGGTTATTCAGCCCTTCCCACCCTCTGAACATATGAACATGGACAATAGGTAAAGGCTATATTTTGAAACATAACTTCCTCTCCCTCTCCCTGCCCAGCTGGAAGTGCCAAGCACCAATCCATCTTTCTGCATTCATGAGTTGTTCAGCACTTTTGAAGTTCAAATTCCCCAGCTGCTTTAGATGGAGTGCTTTAAAAGTAGGGCAGAGAGAGAAATTCACCTGATCTTTATAGAAAGACTTTCCTCTGGTAAGCAGAAAGAATGCCTGTGTAGACTAAAGGTACTCACACTCAGGTAGACTGAGCTTGTCAATTTTTTTTTGCTTGGGACACAAAACAGCCATCATTAAAGAGCAAGGTCAGGTTTCACCTACTGACCTAGGTTTGCAAGGCAGCAACAAAATACAGAAGTTCCTGTCTCCTTAGCAAAGCTGGCTTGTGTGTGTGCTTTACTTTTTTTCTCTCCAGCAATGTCCTATTGAGAAAGGCTTAAGCAGATGAAAAAAAAATTGATTTCCCTTTTTTTCTGGTAGAGAATTAAGTGCTCTGAGGTCTCCTGCGAGCGTATAACCTTCTCCTATGTGTCGGGAGTCTCCGCAGTTGAGTATTTCCACGCCTCTGGCTCTGCAGCGCATTCAGTCGAAGGGGAAGGACAGTTTGGCTGATAACATTGAGACGTTCATTCAGTTCTTCCAGCCTTTTCCTTATCGACTGGACTTCCCTCACAAGGTTGTCCACAGCTGCAGAGACAGGGCGGAGACTACAAAGAGAGTAATATAGAAGAATAACTCAGTTTAGGGAGTGTTTCTGAGTATGCAAAGTAATTTACCATGACCTTTGTTTCTTGCTGGGTAAGGGCCCTTGATGATGAGAGTTGCAAGCAACCATTAAAAGAACAATTAGTTATGGAAGGCAGCCTCTTGTCTTACAAACAATTACTTCAATTGCTTACTTGCTTTATGAACAATTCTGATTTAAGTTGTATTAGGCTTCTAGTAATTCCCGGTATTCCCTTTTCCTCTCTTTCTCTCCCTGCCTTTCCTACTCTCTTTCTGAAAATATGAGATTGAAGTAAATTTTGTGAGTTTGTCCAACAGTTGATATCTCCTGCAATGCCAAGGGGAAATAGGATGACATAAAGTAAGGAAGTAGTAGTTTCTCAGATCTAGGTGTGAGAGACTGAAATAAAAAAACTATCACAGACCAAATCAGCTTATCTTCCCTGACCTGTTGCCAAGCCCATGCCTGGATATGTAGAACAATTCATTTTTTCTAATCTGTTCTCACAAGTGTGATCTGCCAAGGGCATTTTCTTTAGAAAGATTCTTGTAATACAGTGATTGCAGTTGAGTGTTTCATAATAGTTAGCAGAGTATTCAGTTTACTAATCAGAGCTGGTAGCACAACAGGTACTGAGACAGCGTGTTTTATTTTCCCCCAACTGAGAAATATGAAAATTCATCTTTAAGAATATGAATCCTGCTCAAGGAAGGACACCCAGAAGAGAACTGAATTCCACCTCCAGATGAGAGGAATTACCTGGAGAACTCAGGCAGGAGAGCATTTGGGTTGTTCAGCAGGGTATGCTTCATTTGCCAGAAGATGTTGTTTCCCCATTTCTCAAGAGTTTGAGTAATGCTATAAACACCTTCTATGTTGACCTTGTCAGCTAGGTTGGCAGGGTGTCCATGGAAGAGAGCAAAACAAATGGGTCAGCACAAGAAAATACAAGCCAGTGCTCCAAGTTTGATTCCATTCCCCATCAGAACTCAGTTGCAATAAAATGACAAATTTTAAACACATGGAAGATCTAAATTAAAAAGCAGGTAACTCTCCCTCACAGTGTAATTCTCTGCCTCCAGGTGCCTAGGTTTTCTGCTGTCACTGGATACCCCAGCTGATTATTTCTAAAACTATTTTTTTCTCCAGATGTCTCAGCAGCTACCCAGCAATCAAGAAAGAGCAGCCATGAATGAACACTGCCTATCTCACTCCAAGGACAAAATAAGTGAACCTGCATGTCTGAGTTACTGAACGCCTCCCATGCTGAACCACCACCGGGACCTCCTACCGCCTTCTCTGTAGTTCCATTTCTGATGCTGGTCCAGAAAGTCCTCCTGACATTTACTGCAGGGCAAAGGGATGAAGAGAAGGAAAAGAGGAAGAGTCAACATGATGGCTGGTGTAGGATCTTCACTTCCCCCTGTCTCTGTGGAGACAAAAAATGTTGCTAATTGTTTTTTTTCTTTTTTCTTCTCTTTCTCCACTTCCCATCTGTCACCACAACACCAAATTTCTCTTTGGTGATGTTTTTATTTAAAATATTATTCAGGTTGCTCAGAATAGATTTTACAGAAATACAGGGACTTTTTCACAAGTATGAGCTTCATTTCCTTTTCAAGCAACAGAGTGGTACTGAAATGCTTCATCCACCAGCAGAAGCTGGGGAAGTAGCTTTGCTCCCTATGTAGCTGAGTTGGGATAGCACCTTATAGCTACAATTGTTCTAGCAGTCTCAGGAGGAGGTACTACAAAGTGTGAAAATCACTGCATCCCTACTTTGTATTTGGGAGAAACAAGGTAAACAACCATTAAACAATTTATCAAGTGTCTCACAGTGCCAGAATAAAATAAAAAAAAAAAGTTCTTTTTGATCTGATCCACTAACCAGTGGCAATATCTTAGATGCTGCCCAGTGATGGAGCCTCAAAGGTAACCCCACCCTCCATGTACTATCTCCACCCTGCCCTGGTATCATGGGGTCAGTTCCTCCTGAGCAAAGCTCAGGACACATATGAACGGATGTCAACACTTACCTAACGCCTTGTTTTCTTTCAAGTTTACCATTATTCCTAAGACAAGGAAGTCAACCCTCACCTACAAGCCCTCTTGGGCAAGTACCATATCTAAATGTAAGAAGATAGATCAGTCTCTCCACATCTTACTCATGCTGATTTGTTATTCTGTCCAAATAAATTAATCTCTCAGTATTTAATTTGGTATTTTAATGAAAAAAAAATATGTCATGAACAGCTGTTCTGCTAGAAATTGGCTGAAAATATCCATTATGGACATATTGCACATAGCAAACAGAAAAATGCATTGCCAGGTTCACGGGGTTTAGTGATGATTTTGGTCATCTGCTGTCACAGTGATGGAGGGGCTCGTATGAGAAGCAGGCACATCCCAGAAAATCTGAATTATTCTCCTGTTCAGGTACATGCATCAAAAGCCTAAGATCACACAGCAAAATATGAGGACATTCAATTTCTTTTTTAATATAAAATAACCTTCATCTCCTGACCATCTTGGAGGAATCCAGTTACCTCAAAACCTACCAGAAGCTGTAGCAGATAAAGCAGTAGACAAATAATTCCTTTCACTTTGTGCCTTTCTTACATTTGATCACTAGTGCATTTTAATTGCAACTGCATTTATTTTCCCGTTATTTAAAGTATCAGTATGAATATAGCCATACTAATGGAAAATGACATTATACTTTAAAAACATTACTTTCCATCTGTCAGGATGTAATTTGTATTTAGCATTCTTCATCTAATTGGAGTATTCAATTAAAGGAAAAATAAATTACCTTCTTCCTATCTCCTATACACCTTTTCTTCCCACTAATTCAGAGCTGCCAAAATAAAGATCTTTAAGAAGGTTTGATGGTATCACCAAGGCTCATGATGAAAAGGTCTTCATGGACCTCCTTGAAACTATTTGCATCGACACCATACCTCCTCCACCTCTCAGCTTTTCCAGATAAATGTGCCAGCCTTTACAGCTTTTTTTTTTCTCTCTTTCTTTGAATGACTATGCCCTGCACATGCTTTTTTAATCTTCCCTGATGGTAAAGGACTCACCAGACGCCTATGTGTCTAATTGCAAACGATCTGAAAATGCTGCCAACATCAAGGAGGCAGTGTGGCTTCCAAGCTAATTGGAAAACTTCTGGAAGAGATTGTCCATTCCTTATCCTTTCCACCTCCCACTTGTTTCAATACCCCACAGCTGGGATACTTTGATCTTTCTCTATTTGTTAAAAGTAGGGTGGTAATGAATTCCACATACATCTTATACTGAAAATCCACCCTATTTGAGCTCCAACTTTTTAAAACATCAGGTGTCCAAATGAATCACAATACCCACATGTTCTATTTGCAGGGCCCCTCACAGGCCAGTTTCTTTATAGCTTTGCTCCTGCATTCCTGAGGGTCTACTGTCATTTATTATCACAGTAAACATCAGGTTATAATAATCTTTGAAGTATATTCTCGTACCTCAGGCACACAGAAAATGAGCAATTTTCCCTCTCTTAGGTGGAATTGTAAACAGCAAATGGATATTCACTAATGAAGTTCCTAGCTGAAAAAGTCTGCAGGATCATCTGTAACAGGAACCAGATCCCCAGATGATTCAGAAATGTTTTCTGCTCTTTTGCAGAGTTGCACTGGAAAGTACTATCGGGGTAGAACACAGATGGACAAGCAGGGAGAACTCTCTCACATCCTTGGATGGAAACTCTTTCCTAAATGCAGAGAATAACCATTTCAACATATTAGCTTTGTCATTGTTACTATTAATTACAATAATATGAAACGCTGTCAGAAAATTACATCACATTCCACCCTTGGAGCAGGGTAGGCTCAGTGATTCACTGGACAGTCCCTTCACTGCAGGCAGTGAAGACTAACATATTTGTCTCATTATTACACAGTATTTTTTTCATCTTTTAACCTTTTGATTCCTCACTTCAGCATGATAAAAGAGCTCAGCTAGCTCAATACTCTGAGCAGAGCCCTGCTGAGATCAGCAGTTGTGCTAAGTCAGAATCCCGGCCCCAAAGCAAATGAGAGGAGTACTGCCAGTATTTGAACTCCCATCACCGTCCCTCTCCCATCAACCCCTTTGGTTTCTTGTTGCTCCATTTCCAGTGCTCGGCCCTCCTCACAATGTATTAGGTAATCAGAACAGAGCCCTGAGATTCCCTTGGTGTCTGCCTCTGACTTTGACAGCTGGGGTCGAGTGTGATGACTGAAGTGCACCATTGCTCGTGGGTTGTGCTGCGTGCCAGGATATGGGGGACTTGCCCAGGTTGCCTGCTTCTAGTACCAAACACAGCTTCATTTCAGAGAGCCTTCTCTCCCCTGAAGCCTGAGGAGAACACACTCATCCTACTGCAGACATGTGAGTCGTTGCTTTACCATTCAGAGCCTGCCTGCCCCTTGTACATGAAGAAGGCTTGAAACCTTCCCCTGTGCTCTAACACATGTCCTCTCCTGAGTGCATCAGCATCCCAGTGCTCAGCCCATGCTTGCTTTGAGAAGAGGATATTGTTGATTAGAGTTATCAATCCCTGCAGTGATACCTAAAATGAAGGAATTCTTTTTCTGCATTTGAACATTGAAATGCAAGTGAATTACACTCATGTTTTTCATGTCTATTCTCCTCTAATAACTTTTTCAAGTTCCTTTTGAGCTACTTTCAGACTGAAGCTGAAGAGTGAGTCTAGATTTTGGGTCATTTGCAGGGAAATAAAATACACTTCTAAGTGAATCAGAGAGTTTGATCTCAGGTAAATAATAATACATAAAATGCAGCTCTCATTCCAATGATAATGGGTATTTAAACATCAAAGTATGTTTAAGATTCTCTATTTTGTAAAGGCTCTCAATAGATAATAAATCTACTTTTGCTGACTGTTGGAATTCCTCTATCTTTTTTTCCTTCAATCTCTTTTATTTTCATTGCAATATTTCAAGGTTATATTACTCACACACGCCCAACTAAAAGGTTCTGTTTTATGTATTAGGTTCAAGAAGGTTTAAGTTACATAAACCAAACAGTTTCTTATTAAAAAAAAAAAGCATATTGTATCTGCATACAATTTCTAATGCCAGTTCTGTGAGACTCCCAGCCTGAGATCTTGAAAGGTCTCTGAGCTTTTAGAGGAAAAAGCTGCCAAGCCTGTGAATCCAGAACAATCAAAGTATTTGCAAGCTCTACTTGCAAAGCGGATGGCATTTGTTAGCTCTCCAAGCAAGGGGAAAAAAAAAGAAAAAAAGAAAAAGGGAAGCATTAGCATATGTTTGTAGAATTATGTAATGGTGAAAAGATCGAAAGATCACGAAGAAGGCAAAAAAAAATTAAAAATTGGATCCTACAATATTAACCCAGTCACAGTGGTATAGCTAGAATATCACCTGTTTCAAAAGGCTTTTTTATAAACAAATTACAATTCCATTGCAATGGAATATTCTTCCATTTACGTGTGTGGGCATAATGCTGTATGTTGGTACATACACACACTCGGTTTGAGGTCAGAATAATGATATGTAGCAATAACAACATCCTCCTGAATTTTTCAAGTTTGGCAACAGATTTGAGTTAAATAGCATTTTTATATATAATTAAGAGTTGCAGTGCTCATGTTCTACCTGGGTGTTGTGTGAAAGTGAAGAGCACCTGAGTCCCTGAAATAGCCTGACCACCCTGTCAAACCAGGAGATCTGATTGACAGCGCTGATGACAGACAGCCAGGGTGATGCTGTTGTCAGCAGGCAGCCATAGTGGGGATAAAGAATAAAAGAAAAAGCCATCCAGTTGCAAAGCATACATCTGCTGCAATACATCTGAAAAGCACCATTGGTTTTGAGGAGGTAATATTCACCTTCTGCCTCTTCTCCAAGTGTGCCTGCTTTTTCAGGATATGTCATATCTTCAACTCTCTCTCATTTAGTGCTTGGTCCTTCGTTAGGAAGTTTCCTCTCTCCCCTCAGATAGGCACTCACAGACCTTGCACTCTCCATGTCTGCCTGTCTGACACTCTGTCTGACTCTAAGGATTTGCTTTCTCTTTCTCCATACTTCTCTCACTCTGCACACCCCTGTTCTCTGTAGGAACTTTAGGTAGCAATCCTCCAACCTCCACGTCCATGCCAGTCTGCACATATTCCTTTCTCTCCTAGTTCTTCCCACAGGTGCTTTTAGAGTCCCTAAATGCAACAACCTTTTTCTGAGGTGTGTAGATCTGTTTTCTCCAAAGGAAGAAACAAAACATTCCTGGGAAAGAAGGCAGAGAATTGTATACAAGCATTACCTTTGCTCTTGAGGCCAGTTCTGCGATGAAGCTTCCAAATCTCTGCCTCTCTGCTCCTTTCTTCCCCTTACCAACCCCTCTACATTTCAGCTTGCAACGAGTGACGTGTCCCTCTTCATTTCCCTGCTGTCCACATTTCCACAGTCTTTCCGTGGAGCCTCCTCCAGCTGTACCTCTCTTACCCCTCCCTCCCACTCTTGCAAACTCGCCACCTCTCCCCACACATGGGAGCCTTATGGGAAGGAAAGCCTGAGCGATGGAGCCCTTCTCAAAAACAGCTCTGTCTCCAAGGACACCCATGTTATCTTTGCTCCGGGTTCTTTTGGGCAGCTCTCAAGTGCTGGCTCTCTGGCACAGCTGTGTGACTCCTCATACTATTCACAGTTTCCACTATGCAGTGCTTCTCTCTGGCTGCTTGAACCCTCCGGCCATCCAGTCATGAATTTGTTCACCGTGTTCTTCCTGCCTTTTAACTAACACGCCAATTAATTCCCTGCTGATTAGTTCATTCTTGATGCACTCTGCCAAATCTATTTCTAGGAGAATAAACAAGGAGGGATGAATCGGCTACAGTGATGTTTTTTTCCCTTGACCCCCTCCCCCAGGTCTGCACTTGCCAAATCAAACAGGCTTTTGTCTGGTCAGTATTTAATAAAGAGGTTTCCAAACAAATGCAAGGTGTTAACTGGATGAATTTTGTGAAGCAGGGGGTGAACGCCTGACTTTGGTCCCACGTCTGTGTCAAACTGATATTTTGAGAAGACATGCAGCCACCACAGCCCAAAGCTGCAGAATTGCTGCACACATTGCTCATGATTAGACCCATGGCACTGCCTATGAGTGCCTCGGCCAAATCTGCATTCTTCTTGATATTACTTCTCCAGTATCAACTGGCAAGAACACTCTCTCTGTTTCCTGACCAGCCTATTCTTACTTTACTCAGTTTTCCACAGCCAAGACGCTGCACTATACAGTGAGAAAAAAGACACTTTTTTCACAGGGCAAAGGACAACCCAGCCACTCAGAATAAAAGCAAACACTCAGAAGTAGGGAACCAGAGGATATGTGCAAGTGATACAGATAGAGCAGTTAAAAATGCAGTATTGTGATCACAACAGACACTGGTGTAAACCAGTTGAGGAGCTGATTGTGAGGGAAGCTGAGTGGCTTTTAAGCACAGTCCATAAACATCAGCCAGAATGATCATTTAGTCAGCCACTTAAATCTGCTCAAGAAGAGAGAGGTTCCACTGGAACCAGACTAAGGGATATTTGCTTCTCTGACACCAGAAGCATTTTGTTTTGGCTGCTCCTGCTCCCCTAGTCCCACTGGCTCTGGTGGAGAAATTTCTGAGAAGACTGCCTTATTTATGGAGCCTTGCCACTGAAACAGCAGGATACTCATTTGCAAAGTTATAAAACACCAGTTTTTAAAATCAATATACAGACTTAATGCAGACCAGCCTCCGGAGGAACTGGAAACATATTTTTTCAGGGCTCAAACAAACAAACAAAATGTCCAGGCAACAGGCAAATAACCCAAACAATCATCTGCCTCCAGCTGTTCCCCATTCAGCATGTGGCAAACACTGTCCTGTTATGCCTTTGCATCCCCCTGCTAAGAGGAAGCAAACTGCTGATGGTCAGTGTGAGATGGGGACACTAGCTTGAATGCTCAGAGCAAGAATCCCTCCACGGGGGCATAACACAGAGACACAGAGTGAGCAAACCTGATGGCACTTCACAGCATGCACCGACCCAGTGTGGGCAGACCCAGCTGCTCAGAGGGAAGAGGGCAATTCCCAGTGGCACATTAAGATGTATGCTTGCTGCTGGGCACTTCATGGGATTTTGCAGTAGGTGCTGCCTTCTCTTCTGTATAATGCATCCCCTTATTATCTACCCTCTCCTTCTCTTTATTGTGTCTCCAGTTCATAAAGCACTGGGCACTTCCCCCTGGGCTCTCAGCCACAGAGTGCCCAGCGTTGGCAGAACAACACTGAGACTACAGATAGACCTATCAGGAGTTTGGCTGGGGCAACCCTCTGCATTAACTCCCTCAACTAACACACCCCATGAAGGCAGCATGTGGGCACATCCCACAACCTCAAGTGCTGCACAGCTGAAACCTGTGCACAGTTCTGACCATCTTTTGGCCTTTTATCATGCTAGGGTAAACTGGTGTTAGTTTTACTGCATGGGTTCATTAGAAACTCCATGGCCATCTGCACTACTTAAAACTTCCTGAAGTGTGCTGTTTTGAACCTGCTAGAAATGTTATTACCGATTTTCCTGGATTTACTTGCCTTCATTTTTTCTTACTGTTACCCTTCACAGCTTGATTGTATTAATTTTGTTGTTTGAACAAGCTTTTTCCTATTTATTACAATGTTTACTCCTGTGTGACGACTCTGTCATGGAAGGACTCAGCTGGGCACAAGAGGGAAGGGATGGTTGTTACGTAGCCATACATATGGCTTGTCATGTAGCCATACAGAATAGAAGGTTGGGATGAACTGAACGGGTCAAAATGCTAGCTTAGCACTAATAGGAATGCAAAGACACACACAGGTTACTCCTTCCCTGCGGACACTGGAAAAAAGTACAGCTGAAAACAGCTCGTGCCCCAGCTGCTCGTCGGGAGGCGACTGTCCTCTGATCTTACAGCAGAGCTGTGTGTGCAATCACTCCATTGTGCAGCTCTGCACGAGTGACCTTCTTTAGCTTGAGGACCTTAAATAGCAGTGTTTAACATGGCTCCTTTAGGGTCAAGGAGCAACCAGAGTTTTAGTGCCAGAAGGCTGGAAAATCTGTGGTCTCTGGTAGACAGGTGGCAAGAAGCAAGGGGTGGCACAGGCTCTAACACTGATGAGGGGCCGGTGGCTGTATATTTTCATGTTTTTTGGTTTGTAACATCTTTCTAAATAACCACATTGCCTACACAAAGCTCTCAAACTTCCAACCCCAAGTATCTAATTTTTCAGCATCTAGCTTTCTCAAGCTGCTTTGGGAAAAAGATAAATAAAATGAGCAGTGACATTCACATAAATTAATGATCTATTTGCAACTTTTTGATTGATATTAGAACACTTGACAGGTCCAATTTATATGCAAATTGGCTTACATTCACAGCGTAAAGAAGGAAAACTTCATTTCTCATGCTTTGCAAATCATTAAATCCTCTGAACATATTGCTTAGTCATATGTTCCTCAAAAGCATCAGTTTAACCACAAATCACTTGTCTTTGCAATCCATTAGCCTCACAGAGAACTCTGGGCTTGAGGAACAAGCCCCTTTTGCGGGGACATACAAAATTAAGAGTGGGCTATGCTGCACCACAAATGTAAAAGCACAGCAAACTATGGGCTTTTGCATGGTATGTGTATGTGCCAGATGTTAGAAGATCACAAATGAGGACACCAGACTCCCCAGCTCCTGCTTCTGGCTGTTTTCTGCCAATCCTTAATTCTCAGCTTTAATTGGTACCAGAAGCATTTTCTTAGAAGGAGTCACTCTGCTGGACAGCTCTTGCCCTGTCTATCACAGGCTTTGCTAACTGAGACTTGAAAAGGATCCAGGATCTATCCTGTAAATATTTACATAGATACGGGACTGCCACTGCTCTTAAATCAAAGCCTGGAGGACAGGAAATGGTATATGGAACAGAAAGACTCTGTATACAGAAAGACCTGGAAGGGAAAGAATAACAACAACTGTGATGGCTTCTCCAGAGTTTGCCACCTGGGACTGCTCTTGCAAGTACTGTGTTCTCAGGAAGGTCTCTCTCTGAAGCCTGGTGACATCAGTGGAAAAAAACCCTCTGGTACCAAAACATTTTGGATCAGAATTATTCTCTTTCCCGTTCGTATCTGAACAAAAACTCTCTTCACCAGCTAAACCACTTGGTGTCTCTCTTCTGCTCCTTATTTGTTGTTACTATTTAAGGAGTTCCAGGACAGACCTGGGCATGAAAGAGTAAGTACATTATTTGCGGAAACAGCACCTGAAATGGGAAAGCAAGAGCAGCAGCAGATGCTGAGGAAATGTGATGTGTTCATTAGCCAAGTGAAATCTCTTTCGATGTATTTAGCCGATTCTCCTTCCTCTCATTCAGTGACAGAGGACGTTGACTTGTGAGTTCTCACACAAATCATGACTTGAAGAAATGGTGGTGTTCAATGGCCCATGTGTGGGCCTGGGAATCAGGAAGCTGGAGCCTTGTGGCTTTGGGGAAGCCACAAAATCCTCCTTGCTCAACTTCCCCACTGTGGGAAAGGGAGAGTTCATTTGTTCACTTATCTTGGAAGGCTGCGGTGAGGATTGAGGACAGCTCTGGGAAACAACCTGGCCATCTTTTGTAATTAATCAATGACAACAATAAAAATAAAATAAAATAAAATAGTAAAATAAAAAGAAAACAACTAGATTTCTTCCAACCAAAAGCTTTCCAAGAATGAAGGTATATATTTATAGCAACAACAACTTACAGGGACTGGCAATTTCTGTGCAAACCACTCAGGATGACAAGCCTGTTTTGCATCTG